>PVJC01014025.1:0-36810 GCA_004026665.1 Murina feae | reverse complement strand
GCACAGATCTACAGTAACTATTGGCCACTTCCTAGGAAGAAGGCTGTATCACAATCAGCATCATGAAGGCAGCCTATGTGCACAACAGATAAAAACACCCTTGCCCTGGCTGGCTTGGCTCCATGGATAGAGTGTTGGCCAGTGGACTAGAGGGTCCCAATTCTGGACAAGGGCACATGCCCGGGTTGCGGGCTCAGTCCCCAGTTGGGGGTGTGTAGGAGGCAGACAATCAATGATTCTCTTTCATCATTGATGTTTCTATCTCTCTATCCCTCTCCCTTCCTCTCTGAAATTAATAAAAACATGTGAAAGAAAGGAAGAAAGAAAGAAAGAAAGAGAGGGAGAAAGAAAGAGAGGGAGAAAGAAAGAGAGGGAGAAAGAAAGAGAGGGAGAAAGAAAGAGAGGGAGAAAGAAAGACAGGAGGGAGGGAGGGAGGGATGGAGGGAAGGAAGGAAGGAAGGAAGGAAGGAAGGAAGGAAGGAAGGAAGGAAGGAAGGAAGGAAGGAAGGAAGGAAGACTCTTGCTTCCTCCCAAGGCGCATTCTAGCCACCTGACCAGACACCGTCTCCCTCCCATGACCTCATGGCCCAACGTTGGCCTCTGCCTCCAGGCAGCTTCCCTGACCTCCTCTACTGCTCAGAGCTCCTGGGAAGAAGGAACGTTTCTCCACATTCAGATGGCATCCAGGGTCCCAGGGGGCTCCCCGACAGTCTAGACCCCAAGACACAGGAAGCTTTGGATGCCCCGCCCACACCCCCCACACACACACACACATACCCCAGCTTAGGTCCAAGGCCCGAGGGAACCTTCCCAGGAAGCAGGGCCTCCTGCAGGCCCTGCCTGAGCCTTCCTGTGTTGGTTCCCTCTAATGGGCCTGGACGGAGCGATGGCCACAAGAGGATGAGATCCCACCGGCCACTGGCACGGGAAGCGTGTGTCACGGCAGCCCGGCCGGTCGGCTCAGATTTTCCTCTGGGCTCCAGCCTGGCCTGGGCCCACACCCCCTCCCTTCTTCACCACAACCTTATTTTTAGCCTCTTTCGTGGAGGCTGAGGTTTGGTGGGTCACAGGATGGGCCTCACGCCCAGGAGAAGCCTCCTACAGCTCAGGCCAAGCCCACTCCACCAGCCCCGCCAGCCAGGGGCATGCACGGTGGAGTCCCCACCCCACCCATCCCATGGCCACAGGTCCCAATCCAAGCGTCTCCAGGCAGTTACCCCCAATTCACAGCCAGAATCGCCCTCTGCCCACAGGGTCCTCTTCCCTGAGCCAAGAAAACATTCAGGAACAGCAGGGGCATCTGAATCTTCTTCATTGACCCCAGCTACACGCGCCGAGCCCCGAGGGTCTTGCCTCTTGTCTAAGGTCAACTGTCCCCTCTAGACCACCTGTTCCTCCTGCCTCTCAGGGGTCTTGCCCTGGGCCCGCCCCCTGGCTTGAGCTTGGACTTTCAGCATCTCCCTCACCTCCGTCCCCTGCACATCAGCCTAAGAAAGCACTCACATCTCTCTCATCCTGGTGACAAAAAGCAATCCTGACCTGTCCCCTCTGCCAACTGCTTCTCCTCTCACCCCTTTACAGCTAATGTCCTCGCCCCTCCTCAACTCGACAGCCTCACTCCTGGTGGCTCAGTCCCACAGACCTTCTCACCCCTCCGTGTCCCAGCCACCGGGGCTCCACCCCTCGGCCCCCATCCCCTGAGTGGCACCATGGCACTCCCTAGGCCAAATACCTGGGAGTCAGGCAGGATACCTCCTTGCCTCCCACAGGTCCATGAGTGGGCCCAACAATTCTCTCCTTCACCATGTGGCCTCCTCTCCGGGCTCCCTGCTTCCTCTCTTGGCCCATCTAGCAACCCTCCCGCAGCCTGACCTCACAAGCACTTATCAATCTACTACGTCCTGGGCGGGTGCAGAGACTTCAGACAGTGTCTGGACTCAAGGAGCTAATGCCCTGACCCAGTGGTTGTCACCTCTGGGTAGAGCTCAGTTACCCATGTGCTCTTCAAAATCCACTGGCCCAGTCCCTTGGTTCAGTATAATGACTACCAACAGCACCAACAATCTGAGCTTTAACATGTTTAGTGCTTACTATGTGCCAGACACTGTTCTCAGAGTCTGCTGAAAGCTCAACTCCCCAAGCACAGTCATCACCACCCCACAGTCACTCTGCCTCTTTCAGGGCAACAGGCAACTTAACTGAATTCCCAAGAGCATGGGCTCTAGAGCCAGACCGTCTGGGTTCAAATCCTAGCTTCTCAGCCTTCCCTGCTGTGTGACCTAAGCAAGTTACTTAACCTCTCTGAGCCGGTTTCATCTTCTCTAATATGGCTTAGTTTTAAGATCTGCTTTCTATGGTTGTTGTGAGGTTGGAATGGATTGGTCCATGTAAAGTGCTTAGAATGGTGCCTGGCACATAGTAGGTAGTCAATAAATGTTATCACAGGTCATTAGCTCAGGGCCTGTGATAACATGGGGCAAGAGTCCTAGTCGTGACAGGAACTCCCACCTCAGTGATCTCTTCTCCAAAATGGGGGCAGATGGCTAGAGGGACAGGGCTTCGGGGATCTGAAAGGATGGGTCAGGCCTGCCATTGACTGGTCCCCCTAGAAGGGACCCTGGTCCCCCTGTGAAGGCCTCAGAGCTGGCTTTCTCTGCTTTAACTCTGGGCCACAGCTCCCATCCCAGTAATTATAGAGCCTGAGGGCCTGGCTCTGCTGACCTGGCTCTGGATGGCTAAGGCTGGGAAACCACAGCCTGGCCTGGCTGACAACACCCCCCCTTTAGCCTAAGAAGACTGGCCCAAGGCAGTCCCTGATCAGGGCCCCAGGCTCTCTAGCACACACACTTCTACCACCCAGAGCTCCCACCAGCGACAAGCCTAGCGACGGCCAGGAGCTTCTGGCCCCTACTAGGAGCCTCAGGATGAGAGGGACCCAGGATCGCCCTGCCTCCCTGCCAGGTTCATCCTGAACCTCAATCACATTTGTTCTTCATATGCTGGCCCTCCTACCCACACGTTGTCCTACGAACCTGGGTCATTAATGTCAGGGTAGCTTAGTGGTTATCTCTGCAGGGACCCTGAGTATGAGACCCCAGCCCCAGTACCCCTCAGAGAGGTCCTACCCCCTCCCTAGAGGATCTAGACTGCAAGCTTGTCCCCCTAAAGAGCACTGCAGCTGGAGACCATAGCACCCCTCCCTACCAAGAGCCCTGCCTGCCAGCCCTAGAGAGGACTCACCCCCAGAGCTCAGAGAGCCCTCCCTTCTCCACGCCAAGTCTCGGAGCCCAGGGTGGGCGGGGACAGGCAGCTCGGCCTCTGTCCTGTGGTTCTAGTCTATCATTTGGGGCCAGCTTTCCTGGAAGCAGGCTGGGCCTTAGCAATTTGGGGACTTTGCTCAGCCACGCCTTTCCCAGCTCAGCCTCCCTGGCCCTGTCCTACCTCAGAGGCTCCCCAGACCACTGGACAGAGGACAAGGTGGCCACACCCTCGTCATGATCCTCAGAGGGCGTGGCCTGTGTGACCACAGACATAGGATAAGGGGAGTGTAGGGAGAGAGATAAGAGACCGCAGGACAACGCAGCTCAAGCCACCGGCCCCCAGCTTTCGTGGTGCGCTGCTTCAGCGGCCAAGGGGACCAGCGACTTCTGCTCCCACTTCTCGGGTAGAAAGTTGAGATTCAGAGTGAAAGAGACAAAGGCCAAAGAAACAGGCGGGAAGGAAGGCTGAGCTGGCCTCCAAGGCCCAGGCTTGGCCTGTGTTCTCCCACCTCACCCCAACAAAACCCAGAAAAGGGGCGCAACCAGCCCCCTCCGAACATCCACACCCACAGTCCTCACGTGGGTGCTGGAAACAGCATGTGACCAAGTAGCACCACCCTTTGCAGTTTTCAAAGCCTAATCATGCACCTTGCCTCCTGGGACCCCACTGGGAAATCCATGCTTGACAGTAAAGGGACCACAAAGACCTCCATGAGCGACCAGGTTAGGGGGAGACCCCAGCAAGGTCTCCATGATGGCAGGGGACTGAGGGGAGGCAGGAAGCCAGGCCCCAGTCCTCCCTCCAAGCTCCAGGGAAAGCATTGTTCCTGCTTATTTCTGCTTCGTCTCCCCTAGGGCTCCTTTTACCAACTTCCCAGCTGGTTACCCGGAGAGGGCCAGGCCCAGAGCAGGCAGCCTCACTGTGTACCGAGGGCCAGCCCTTCATCTTTAGTGCCTTCTCTGCAGGAGAAGCCACCCCCGTGCCCTCCTGAATGTCCAGAAGCCATTCTTCCCAGTATGGGGGCCAGAGGATCCCACTGTCGGGGCTAAGAGCTGGGCAGGCAGGGACCATGCTGACCACTTCCCCAATTTCCTTCCGGGGGGTGTGAGGTCCCATGGATCATTGTGCGATCTGTTCAGGACGAAAGGGTCAGGCCGGCCACCTAGAGAGAAACCCTGGCCTCAGCAGCAGGGCCTGTTCCTTATCTAGGTTGTCCAAACCTTTCAAGGCCCTTTCAGCTCAGAAGGATGGGCTTTGGGGTCAGACAGGTCAGGGTCAGCCCAACTCTGCCATTCAAGTCAGTCAACAAGGGCCAAGCTTGTGCCAGGCCCTTGGGTATCGAACCCACAGCCTAAGATGACCAGGCTCAGCCCCTCAAGGCTGGAGGGAGACAGCCACCCTACACAGGGAAGGTGTGGGATGGATATGGGAAAGAGTGCAGTTGAAAACCACAAGTTAGGTGCCTGGCTCAGCCCAGGAAGTGGGGGAAGACTTATGGGAAGGAGGGCAGCGGCACCACTGAGACCCAACCAGGGAAACTGAGGTTGGCTGTTGCAGTAACTGGGGAACAGATCTGGTTACCCTGGGGGCGGGAGGTGCAGGCAGAGGCAGGGGCCATCAGGTAAGTGTTCCTGTGACCAAGTGGCCCATGCTACCCTCGGGAACAAGATGCTGACCACAAAAAGAGAGGAGCAGCCCGACCACATGGCTCAGTGGTTGAGCATCAACCTATGAACCAGAAGATCACGGCTCAGTTCCAGGTCAGGACACGTGCCTGGGTTGTGGGCTCGATCCCCAGTATGGGGCCTGTAGGAGGCAGCCAATCACTGATTTTCTCTCATCATCGATGTTTCTATCTCTCCCTCTCTCTCCTTCTCCCTTCCTCTCTGAGAAATCAATAAAAATATTTTTTTTAAAAAAACAGAGAGGTGCAAAATCACCTATTACGGATTTAGGACTCAGAGGGGGGCAGGATCTGCATCATGTCACGCAGACAGTCTGGCAAAGCCAGGAGCTCAGCCCAGAAGACATCCAGAGCCCAACAGGGAGCCCAGCCCCAGGAGCTTGAAAATCAGACCAGGCTCTAGCCAGTCCGACTCAGTGGACTGAGCATCGTCCTGCAGACTGAAGGGTCCCAGGTTCGATTCCCGTCAAGGGCACAAGCCCAGTGCAGGGGGGCAGCCAATCAATGATTTTCTCTTAACACTGATGTTTCTATCTCTCTCCCTCTCTCTTCCTCTCTGAAATCAATAAAAATGTATTTTAACAACTCAAAGAAAATCAAACCAGTGTCCCCTTTGCCTCCTCTCACTCCCTTTCTCCTCTCAGGATTTCAGGACCCCCACACCCGGGCAGAAACAAAAGCCACTTCCTGTCTGGAGGAGTGGCATGGAGCTCTCTCCTCTCTGAGCAGCTAACTCTGACACAGACAGCCTTACTCCCAGATCAGGCTGTAACCTGTAGCCTGCAACCTCTTGCCCGTTCATAAAATGGGAATCTAAGACTCAGGCTGGGGCATTCAATGGCCCTGGGTCCCAGACGAAGGTAGTGAGGTTCAGGACACTGCCTCTGAACCATGGCCAGGTAGCTCAGTTGGTTAGAGCATCGTTCCAATACACTAAGGTTGCCAGTTCAACCCCCAGCCAGGGCACATATGCAAATCAACCAATGAATGCACAAATAAGTGGAACAACAAATCAATGTTTCTCTTTTATCTCTCCTTTCTTCTCTCTCTCTCTCTCTCTCTCTCTCTCTCTCTCTCTCTCTCATCAATCAATAAATTAAAATAAAAAGTTTAAGGCACTTCCTCCAACAGGTCTACAGCACAGCCCAGGTGCTGACGGAACCAACCGCAAAATGCCTGAGGAGGAAGAAGGATCAAGGAAATGGGCAGCTGGCAGTTAGTCATGAGGGTGCCGGCATTCCGGCCTGGCCTGCGGTTCACCTGCCTGCTGACCTGCCAGACAGGTGCTCTGGAATGCAGCCGAGGACACCTGCCCTGCAGATTTCAGGGAGTGCTGGTGTGTCAGAGGCTCCAGCAGGCCCACCCAAGGGGACAAAACTACCTGGGGGGACAGGATGGAGGCGGTACTGACTATCCTTATCCACAAAGATAGCCACAGAGGTGAGGCTTAACGGGCCTTTCCCACCCAGGTAACCCTGTAGGAGACCCGGGCCTCCATTTCCCCATCTGTCAGCTCTGGACAGACAACCAAGCAGACAAAAAGAAGCCAAGACCCCTAGCCTGGCAGCCCCCTCGGCACCAACTCAGGTGTTTGGGGAAGCCCCCGGCCCCGAGCCAAGGCCTGTGTTCTTGGCTGGGTCCCTCTGCTCCACTGTTCTTCCAGGTTTGTGTTAGTGAGTGGTTACCATGGATACCGATCTCTGCTTCTTAGGCAGAAACGGACTCCCCCAGGGCAGGGCTCTGCTTCGCCTCACCAGCCCCCACCCCACCCAGTTTCAAGTGGACCCATGGGCTGGATCGAAGGGAAGGAACTTAGGAAGGGACAGGTGCCCCAGAGACGTTGGGAGAGGATCCCAGCTCTCAAGCAGTCAGTCTTCCAGCCATGAATAGGGTCGGCGCCAGCCCCCTCTTGCGGGGCATGGTTCCAGAAGCAGAAGGCTACCACCCCACCCTCAGCTCTGCTCCCACTTTACAGATGAAAGAATGGGAGTCCAGGGGCAGAGGCAACGCTGGCACCAGGAAGCAGAGCCGGGAAGAGGAGATCCAGGACCCTCACCTGAGCAGCTCCCTCCTCCTCACCTGGTAGCCACAAGGGGACTCAGAATGGAGAGTGGTGGTGGCTGCCAGGCTGGGAGGGGCCCGGAGCAGAAGCCACATGCCCTCGGGGGACTTAAGCAGCCCCTGGTAAACTGAGTGAAAGTCATCACCCAGAGTCTGGCCAGCGGAGAACAGGGACCTACACCAAAAGAACACTGCACTGGCCTCGGACGAGCGCCTGCATTCCCGTGTCCCCTCTGCACAAGGAGGCAGAGGGAAGGGTTGGTTTCTGGGTTCCCTCAATTTCAACTGAAACAGCTCAGGAAAGAAAGCATGAGCCGGAGCCTGGCCCTCCTCACCTGCTGCCCTCAGGGGTTCTCATGGCAAGGAGAGGCCATAATTAGCTGGATCACTGGGTGGCACTGGGAATGCTAGGGCAGAGGCAGGCCTACTGCTGTTCCCAGGATGGAGAGCAGCCCTCCTGGAGAAGGGAGAGGTTTGAAAAGGTGTCCTGAAAGAGACGGTTCAAAGCAGAGAATGGCGGCAGGGCATCGGGGCCAGGGCACAGCCTGCTCAGAGGCAAGGGAGAGAACATCTGTGATGCTCTCCTAGGAGTCTGGCCTTGGCCCAGGTGATCAAGAGACGTTCCATTTGCTCCACACAACCCAGAGGTGGAGAGGAGGAAATGATCCCCTGGAAGCCTCAGGGGGTCATGCCCAAGGTCACACAGCTGGCCGCTGAAGAGCCTGGGCTGGCATGTGGCAGCAGGGACTCTAGAGCTGCACTGCTCACTGCAGTGGCCCCAGCCAGTGTCTGGTGAGTGAGCACCTGAGATGCAACTCGCCTGAACGGACACGTGCTGTAAATGTCAAACACACAGGGTTTCAAAACTTAGTATGAAGAAGAAGGCAAAATATCTCACCCACAGCTCTTATACTGCTTACATGTTGAAGCAGATGGGGTATATTGAGTTGAATAAAATATATTAATTCATTTCACTTATTTCTTTTTTATTTTTTTAAATGTGACTGCTAGAAATTTTTAAGTGGTATATGGGGCCTACATTATATTCCTTTTGGATAGAGCTGATCTATATACCATGAAGACAGAAAGTCACAGAACAGATTTAAAAGAGAGTGGGAACTCTCTTTTATGAGGCGGGAGCCAGGGCCAGACTATAACGTTCTGGGGGGTGGGGGAGGAGCAAGGGGACAGGATGGGGCGGTGGTGGAGAACGTCAAAAGTGACCAGTGGAGTGTCCGCATCCTCCGGCTCTCTCTCAGATGGGCCAGCCAGCTACAGGTGGGCCCAGACCTGGAATGACCATTCCCCTGCCCCACCCAAGCCAGAGTAGTTGCCATAGAGACAGTCAATCTTCCTAGAAACTGAACTTGGGGCCAGGAGAGTATGGGGAAAATCTACCATAAAGAGAGGGAGAGGGAGCCAGACTCATCCGGAGAGGAAATCTGTGTATGTTGTGTGTTGGAGGTGGGGTAGTGCATGAGCTCCGGCCCTGTTTGCACAGAGCTTTCCGGGCCTTCCTCCCTCCTGTCCACGCCCGGCTTAGCCACTGCTCCCTGCCCCCCACTTACCAACTCACCAGAAATTCCCTAGCTTCTGATATTCTGATTCTGGGACCCCAGTCGGGGTGGGGAAGGTAAACATCAGACCTCCCTGATCCCACCTCTCCCCTCAGCCAGGCAGAGCTGGCTTCCTTAAGAAGATCCGAGCGGGTGGTCTGCGGCCGGAAAAAACAAGTTGAAGCAGCAGCAGCCCATCCACGGCTCCGCTGAGAGAGGGTGGAAACCCGCTTCCCAGGCAAGCTTTCCTGGTAGTTCTACCGCCATCCTCGTCGTGCTCTCTCGGGCCATCTTGGACAAGGCTCAGCCAGGGCCCTGGGTTTCCCCATCTGTACACAGAAGTCTGTTTTGCACTGACTACAGGGCCCCAGTGTTCTCTGACTTCTCCCCACCTTAGGGTGACACTTAAGCTCCCAGGTCCCCGGCAGGCACCTGCATGACAGGGGCTGGTGCACTTGGGCTATACTGGGTATTCCTGCTCACAAGAGGAAAGTACGAAACCGGTGCCACTGGCACCCACTTCCTCCCTACACCGCGCAGCAGAGGGATGGAGAGAGCCCACGGTTTGGAAAGCTGGAGTGAGAGAGGGGGGGAGCCCTCTGCTCCCCATCAGAGTTCTTCCCTTCCACTTGACACAAAACCCCCAACAACAGAAGACACCGAGGCCCAGGTAGCATCTGGTTTATACAGGGCTCTCCTCTAGGTCACCTCCAAGTCCTCCTTTAAAGTCTGTCCCCAATTCCCCTGCCTTTTATTTGTTTGTAGTTCCCGATTTTACTACGCTGTGCTTGGGCAGGCTCTGGACCAGCATGGCAGATACACTGCCCCAGCTCTCCAGCAGGGAGCCTCCACGTATGCCAGGTGCCTTTCTCTCCGGGCTGCACCATTCCCACCTAAGGGCAGCCTCAGGGGGTGGGGAGCGGGGGTGAGGGGGGAGGAAGTCCCTGCGAATCGGGGGAGGGGAGGGAGCAGACTGGAATTCCATCCGCAAAGGCCCAGGGAGCAATCACCTCACAAACAGACCTAAACACCGGCTGAGACTGGCCCAAGGTCACACGCGAGGTACCGGAGAGGTGAATCTGGGACTAGAACCCGGTTACTCTATGGAACGCCACCCCATCTCCAAGGCTCATTCGCCGAGATGCTCATAGAGGATGAGGCAACCCTTCCCTAGCCCCAGTGGCCAGCGCCCTACCCCAGGCCCCGGGCGCCATAGAGCAGGAGGAGGCGTCTTCAGGCCTCTAGCCAGGGCCAGCTGCAAACCGCATCCTGGGTCCCCAGGCGCCACAGACCCGCTCCGCCCCCTCCCTCTGCTCCCCGCAGCCTGGAGCCTTTGTCAGCCACGCGCTCACACGCGCTCACACGCGCACACACACACCCGCGCTGCCTGCGCGCACACACTTGGTCCCCCCTGGCGCACACGAGCCAGGAGCGCGCGCACTCGCCGCACGGACGCAGGGGAGTGGAGGCGGCGGAGGAAGGAACTGACGGGCTACCGACCTACAGAAGCCTGGACGGGGGGAAGGGGAGGAGAGGCCAGAAAACCTGAGGTGGGGGCGGAACGGGGCGCGGAGGCGCAAAGGAGACTCTTGGAAAAGAGGACAACGGATGGGACGGCAAGGGCTGGCGAGGACGCGCGGGCTCCTCCAGGGGTGGGATTCCCCCAACCCCTAGCCCCGGGTGGGGGGCGGTTTCTGGATTGGGGCAGGAGAGACCCCGCGAAAGGCTTGGATAAAGGGGATCTGGGACCACACGCTCCCCGGGGTAGCTCGAGGCGGGGAGTTCTGGTTCTCGGGCTGAATGGGGCACTAGCTCACCTACGACGGTGTACCTGTCCAGGTAGTTGAGCACGTTGCCCAAGCTGAGGATGGCGGCGGCTGCCCCTCGCCTGCGGCCCAGGCTGGCGGGTTTGGGCTGCTGCGCGCCAGGGCCCTTGGCAGCGGCTGCGCAGCTGGGGGTGCTGGGGGAGCTGGGAGGTCCCGACGGGGCCCTCCTCACGCTGCCCGACAGCGTCTGCACCTCATCGTCGGCGGCCGCAACTCCAGCGGCGCCCGCCGCCCGCGCCCCGCAGCACCCGCCGCCGCTAGCTCCTAGCTGCGCCCCCCGGCGCCGGCGCCGCCGCTCCGCGTCCGCCTCCTCCTCCTCCGCGCCGCCCGCCGCCGCCGAGGCGCATTCCAGGCACATCATGCCGGCCGGGGTCGCGGCGGCGGGGGGCGCGGGGGGCGCGCGGCCCGGCTGGGACCCGCTCAGTGCGTGTGTGCGCCGCGGAGCCGCCGCAGCACCATCCCGGCCCGGCCCCGTCGGCTCCTGCGCTCCGGCCCTGGCTGCGGCGCGGCCACGGTTCCGCACGATGCGCTGTCGCGGCCGCCGCTGCTCTGACAGCTGAGGTCCGGCTCCGCCCACCGCGCCGCGGCCAATCAGCTCCAGAGCCGGCCCCCAGCCCCGCCCGGCACGTGCTGCCCCGGGAGGGGGGTGTCCTTCCGCAGAGCCCCTTCTGCCCGACGGGGGCGCAGTCACGCTGGAGCTGTACCACCGCGAGCGCTACGGGGCTGGGACCAGGGTGCGCGAAGCAGGACTCCCCAGAGCCCATTCAGTGCCCTCCGTCTCCGCTTCCTTCCACGAGCCCGCGTCCTTGGCGGAGCTGGAGGAAAGCTGAAGGCTCCTGCTCGTGCACGTGCTGGAAAGGGGGTCTCTGTGAAGTGGGGGGTGAGGGGAGCTGCTGTAGGAGAACCCGTGGCTGCTCCAGCAGCTGCTCACCCGCCCTCATGCAATCAGTTCAGAGAGAACTGAGGAAGAACCAGGAAGGGAAGCGTGAGCCCTGTGGCCTTAGCCCAGGACCCACGTCTCCAACAGCCACACGAGGCTATCTCCCCAGGGAAACCAGATGAGTCCCCAGCCTCCCCCTGGGCCCGCTGTGTGTGCACTGAGACCCTACCCCTGTCTCACAGAGACGCAGCCCCGGGCGGTTAAGAAGGGGTCTCCTTGCCCTAACCGGTTTGGTTTAGTGGATAGAGCGTCGGCCTGCGGACTGAAGGGTCCCAGGTTCGATTTTGGTCAAGGGCATGTACCTTGGTTGCCGGCACATTCCCAGTAGGAGGTGGGTAGGAGGCAGCTGATCGATGTTTCTCTCTCATCAATGTTTCTAATTCTCTATCCTTCTCCCTTCCTCTTTGTAAAAAAATCAATAAAAATATTTTTAAAAAAAAGAAAAGAAGGGGCCTCCTCTCCTGAGTGTGTGGCATCCCCAGCATCAGGCTCCCAGCTGTGCAGTAAGTAAGGGACAAACCCCTGAATGGAAAAGAGGTTTGGACCTAGCCCAGGAAAGTGGCAGGACCCTGGCCTGGACTCCCTGGGACCCCGTTTCTCTCTGCAGGGTAGACAGGAAGATGGGAATCAGACAATCTGGAAGTCAACTAGTGGTCAGTGGAGGGGCGAGGCCGTGGAGAGTGGTTGGTAGCTCGTGGGTGGTAGCTCACCCATTTCAGAGGTGCTGAGGTTCTGCCCCCCCCCCACTCATGCGTTTGAGACTTTGATTGAAATTAAAATCCTGTACAAAGTACTGATGACAGAATGGTAGAACTAGACAGAACCTGAGAAACCAGAATTATTCCATGTCTTTCACAGACGAGTCCCAGGCCCCAGAAATGACCCCGTTATGGGCACGCAGCTAGCCAGTGTCAGGTGCTGATGGGGGCTGGGAGCTCAGTTCCTACCTCAGGCTCCTCCAGATTGAAAGTCCACAGGCAGGTGCGTCTCATGAGGGTGTCAGCCACAGTGAGTCATGACATGGCAAACAGGTGACTCAGCATGAGGCATCCCCCCACACACCTCCGACCCACTGTCTCTTGTGAGCAGTTAAGCCCCAAGCTGCTGGTAGCTTTTGACACCCCTGAGGTGTATTTTAAATTCTGCGAAATGACTAAAAATATGCTTTGGCATGTTGGGCATGAATGACGGTGATGAAAGGGTTAGAAAAGCAGATTTCATTCTGAAAGTTGCCTCACTGCCACTTTCCAGCTTGCTGAGTCCAAGCCTGCAAAGCTGGACAGGGGGAGTTCCAACGGGTGGCCTGGAATGACAGGTGACTAAAAGGTAAAGACAGACCTAGGAGCTCCATGGGGCTGGGGCTGGGCCCTGGCAATGAACCTCATGTGCGATGGTGCCAGCTGGAGCACAGTGTCCGGCTATGAGACTGTCCAGCCGTAGGCACAACCACGGCTGCAAGCCCAGCCTTAAGGGCCCCTTCTGCCTCCCCAAAACTCCTCATCCTTTCAGCCATAGTCCTTTCTGGCTGCGTGGGCCCTGGCGAGTGACAGCAGTCTTTTGAGAGCCTTTGGCAGTCATGAGACCATTAGTCAAAGGACTTCTAAGGTTCCGTCTCCATATCACCAAGGAAGAAACTGGTAGTTCAGTCTACCTCTTCTCCACGCCCCGCCCCCCCACACACACACATGAGAATGTTTCCACCTCAGGCTTCAGTCTCTTCCCTTCTCACTTGGCACACTCTCCCCTGGCAGCTTCTCACCCAGGCATGGGCTTTCAGCACTCACCCTATGCCCATGACACACCAATCTCCATCTCTAGACACAACCTCATCTCCAAGTACTAGGTCCATATGCAGTCTTCTGCACATTCCCCCCTAGACATCCCACAGCTCCTTGAACTCAGCACATCCGAAATGGAACTCATCATCTTTTTCCCAAGCCTCCCCACCCCAGTATCATTTATCTCTTGACAAATAGCACCATCATCCACACTGTCACCAAGCCGGAAATCTGGGAGCCATTTGGGACTCCTTCTTGCTCAACTCCCACATGTAAGTCCCGTCCATTTTTTCCTCTAATATCTCCCAAGGTCTGCATTGCTCACTGACTTAGAGCAAACCTCTCCGTCTCACTTGGACCCTTTTAAAGCTCAGCATCACCTGCCCCAACATCTTCCTCCAGTCTTTTCTCGATATTTCTTGCCAGGAATTCTCTAAATCACACGTGTGACCCCATCACTACCTTATACAAAAACATTTCATGTCTCCTTACTGCCTATGGGATTAAAAATAAGCTCCCTAAAAAATATATCTAAGGTCTTTAATATGATCTCCAAAGCCTTTCAATAATGCTTTGTGACCCGTGCCAACCTCTAGCCTCAGATCCTGCTGCCCATCTCTCAAAATTACATTCCACCACACAGAAAATTGAGATCGATAAACTCAGGCACAGTTATACTTCCTGGAGCCCAGAAGAGTGGCAGGAGTTGGGGCCACTTGTGTATAGTTGCTGCTCTCCCATCCACACAAAAGCCCTTGTCCTACTAATGCAATCATGCTTCAGTACCACGGAGAGCGTCACATGGGCTAGTCCCCCTCCCCAGGCTCTTTAGTCTTGTTCTGCCTACGCTATCTAGTTGCCTCCTCCCACTGTTATTTAGAAACCCAGGGCAGACATGGTTTCCTCCAGGAAGCCCTTCTTGAGCCAGCTGAGCAACTGACATTTCCTCATCTGGGCTACCTGAGTAACCTGTGTACCCTCCATCCCACCCCCACATTGTGCTGGTTATGTCTGTCCACCCACACTCACACCCGCCCCACAGTAGAGTCTGAGTCTCCAGGGCCCATACCCTGTCTGATTCATCCCTGCAGTCCAGTACAGGGGAGGTGTTCAGAGAATGTTTGTTGATTGAATGAGTAATGACATTTAGCAGGTGCTCAGAAGTATGTGTTGATTTGTATCACGTGTCTGTTGCTCTCAGAGACTCCAAAACCAGCCAGATTCCTCCCCAGGCTCCTCTGGAAAAGGTATTTTCTCCCTGGTTGACTCCACCTTCCATTAGTTTCTAAGTGCCATTTTTGTTCACCCTTTGATTGCCTTCTTCACAGGTCACCACCCGCAAGTGGGGAGAAGGCACCTGCCCAGATGTTTCCAGCTAGGGTTTGTTGGAGCTCCTCCATCCCCAGCCCAGGCCTACTCAGGAGTTTCCTCAGAATGCTTCATCTCTGCCTCTCTCTCCTGCTCAGCACAGATGGCTCTGAGTCCCCACAAACATGGGCATTTCTGTGCTGTCATCAGAACGTTTTTAACACTTTCTAAATTACAGAAGCTTCATCCTCCTCCTGTCATGGACACAGACCATCAGAAATGAGGAATCCCTTGAAAGACATCGAATCCAGCCTCTTCCCTTTCTCATGGGGAGACTGCATCTGGGATAGGACCAGTGGCCAGCCCAAGACCATTGTAATGGACACCATGTCTGTTCTCTTGTTTTTTATTGTTTTCTATAAGAGGGGGGGTTTTTGTCTCCCCCACTTTCATTGCTGTTTTGTTTTGATGTTCAGAGTCCATCCCCTCTCCTAACAGCAACCCCGTTTCCTGATCTTAGTGGAGTTAGACATCAAGGCATGGCATAGGATCCTCCTGCCCAGGGTTTTAAATCTTGAGTGGGGTGGTAAAAGAACAGGGAAATTTCGTCTAGAGCTTGGTGAAGGCCCCCCGCTAAGATGACCCAAGGAGCTCTGGCTCCTGAATCTCCTATCTTCCCATCAGTTTTGTGAACTCCTGATGTGCTTCCAACACATTTCCTTCTGACTTAAGATAGTTTCTGCTGCACACAATCCTACCACCCTAACTGGCGTGGCCACACAGAAGGAGCGTGTGCAGTCACATACCTCTTGCTGCCTCCTGACAGTTCCGTCTCTAGAGTCTGCATCACACCAAGGAACCTCACAGGCCTCCCCTCAACCACCACCACCACCACCACCACCACCAGGCATGGAGGAAAGACAGACAGCTCAGGGACTAAAGCAGGCAGGCCGATGTCTGGTGTTGCAGGGGAGCAGCCAGGGTTGGGATGATCATCTTGATACACATGCTCAATCCTTCAAGCCTGGGGTCAGGGCGGTAGAAGAGCTTTTATCAAGACCTTGTAAACACATCTCCACATGCTCGTACACCAACACAGAAAGGAGCACAACCACATGCCAGGATGACACCTGGGAGCTGGCATGCAGCACGTTTCTGGGAAGAGCACTTCATACATTGTGGGAGCAGGTCAGGCTTGAGGACCTCAACCTGTTGAGCAGCATGTTCCCTTGTGACATTCCCAACAAACAAGTCCCGGTATTAGTGATGGGGATTACAAAGCAAGTGCCCTTTAAGCCAGACAGGTGTGTTCCAGTGGCCTCTTCTCTGAGTGGCTGAGCTCACACAATGACCTACACCTGTGACCTCAGCCCAGTCTGGTCCCGGTTTCTCCCTCCCAGAGTCCACCAGTCCCGAAGCTCTGCGTCAAACCACTTCCAATGATAACATCCTATAAACTTCTGGCCCAGCATCTTGTCTGGCTCAGTCCTAAGACCAGTCCCACCCTGCCCAGCAACCCAAACACCAGAATCCATTGAAGTCAGAAGAAACTATGCCAGATTACAGGACTCCAGCCCCAACTCCTCAGCTGGCAGCTGAGCCCCTCTGGTCCCAGCCAGTCTCTCCTGCCTCCTTTCCCTCCCCTAAAACACACACACACACACACACACACACACACTCCTCTCCTGCCACACCACACACCCCATCATTCATCACAGGTCTGCTCCATTTCCCATACCTGGGCCTGGTCTCTTCCTTCCACTGGGGATTCCCTTTCCCCACAACTTCTGCTATTTGCCAGCTCCTGGGCCACCTCCCTGAAAGGCTTCTGAGGGATGAAATCCGTTCCTCGCCCAATAGGTGTGCCTCACTAGGCCTAGCAGAGTGTGTTTCTGTCTTGTCTGGAGCTGTGAGGTCCAAGGGCAGGGCTGGAGTCAGATTCCCTGCCTGACACCAAGATGGGCACCTGCATGTTTCTGGAACTGGCACAAGTGAGGTTCTGATCTTTCTCCCCAGCCGCTGGACTCAGGGGTGGGGAAGATGGGGGGGTGGCTGAGGTTCTAACCCTTGGGAATCCCTCACCCTTTTCTGAGAGCCAGGCCTCCCAGGGCTGTAGGGAGCAAGGTTCTGGATCTGGCGCTGGGTTCTTGGGGCCTGGACCCAGCCTGTGAGAATCACATGAGGCCTGGGCTGGAAAAGCCATATTTAACCTCTTAAATATAGCTGGGGTGAGTGCAGCTCAGAGGGGACAGGAAGGGGCCCAGGCCACACAGCCAGCGAGTGCTGAAGGACCGTGGCACCCCGGCTTCCCCCAGACTGGCCATCAGTGGAAGCGTGATGCTGTGATTTATAATGAGTATACATTTCTGACACAGAGCTCCTGACACCCTTGGAATTTCCTAAGGGATGAGAACCCTAAAGGTGTCTTGTTTGTTAATGAGGTGACTTTTGGATCCCACCAGTCCCCCGAGGAGGGGAGGAAGGCTGGAGGTTGAGATCATTTGCCAACGGCCAATAGTTTAATCAATCGTGCCTATGCAATGGAGGCTCCATAAAAACCCAGAAAGTCAGCACTCAGGAGCTTGCAGGCTGATGAACACATGGAGATTGGGGAGAGTGGCCCCTGGAGAGGGCATGGAAGCTCCGCCCTTTCCTATATCTTGCCCTGTGTAACTCTCCCACCGGCAATGCCTCCATTATATCCTTTTATAATAAACCAGTCGTCTGAGTTCTGTGGCCACTGTAGTGAGCTCATCACACCCAAGGAGGGGAACCTCTGATTTATAGCCAGCTGGTCAGAGGCACAGGTAACAACCTGGACCTGGGATTGGCATCTGAAGTGGGTGGAGGGGAGGCTTGTAGGACTGAACCCTTAGCTTGTAGGGTCTGATGCCATCTCTGGGTAGACTGTCAGAACAGAGTAGGATTGCAGGACACCCAGTTGGCATCAGAGAATTGCTTGGTGCTGTGGGAACCTCCCACCCACATGGTAATTGGGTGTAGAACCCTTTACTGAATGTCCTCAGGAATCCTTTTTCATATTGCTCCCCATTGCACGAGCTTCAAATGTCAAATCCTGGGTTGAGGGGCTGGTCGGTGTGGTATGGCCTCTCCTGGGAGAGAGCTGGGCCTGGAGAACAGGCGTGGGCTGAGCGAGAGTCTAGCTCCTGGAACTTGTCCCATCCACCAATGTGCACAGGGAGGGCACACAGGGGCCAGGGGTGGAGCAAGGCAGGGCCAGGAGGTGAGCATAGGGCTGGGTCACTGCCCTGCCCACAGCTGCTGGGAGACAGGCACAGCCTGGCACTGTGAAGGGGGCGATCAGCAAGTAAACAAGTGATGGCCTGGCCAGGCACCAGGGGAGGGGAGAGGAGCTCATGCTCACAGGCGGAAAGAACATGCCGCCTGCCTGGAAGCTGCTGATCTCCTGCAGGGCCCGCTGCGCCTGGCTGCTCTGAGCCCAGTGGGAGTCCCACAGACCCAGCCCTCCTTGTGGGCTGTGCTAGGGTTAGAGCGTGGGGACAGGGTGGGGGGCAGTGTGCAGAGCAAGGCACAGCCAGGAGTGCTCCTGCTTAGCCCTGTGAGCCCCGCATGGTTGGGGCAGCTGGGTCTGCGCAGGCTTGGGCACGCCTCCATGTAGCTCCCTGGAACTTGAAGCCACACACCCACACCCTCACCCTTACAGAAACCTATCTCCAGGACTACGGACTCGGCCCCCACCTTTTGTGCAGAGGGGCGTCCTGTGACCTCCTGACCCCACAGAGTGAGGACACTGAATCACAGTGGGAAGTCCAAGGTGGAGAGGCCTAGAGACCCATCTGAGCGGCTCCCTCAGTTTCCCCACCTCTTCCTTTCCTGCTCCCACTCCCAGCAGAGGCACGGCGAGACAATAAATAACACAATGGCCCAAAGGCCGGAAATCCATGGGCTTTGTACTGCCATACTTTAATCAGGGCCTCGTGACAGACAGGCTGAGGACCCCAGGCTAGAGCAGCTCCTTGCGGGGTGCAGGCGCAGGCCCAGGCCTCCCACGGAGGGTGCTGATAGCTCAATTCCCAGCCCCACCACAGGCACTGCCAGCTCTCTAGCTGGGAGCTAAGACATGGCAGGTGCAGCTCGGCCAGAGCCCTAGAGCCACAGCCAAGGGTGAGCAGAGGCACTGACACTGTGGAGACCAACAGCGGAGTTGCAGACAGGGTGGGTGGGACTCCTCGCTGCAGGATGGGGGGCCTCAGGAGCCCTCTGTGGAAGCGTCCATGCCAGGAAGCAGGCGTTGGCATTCCACATCCCTGTCATCCGGGGTCCCTGTGTGAGGAAAAGCTCAGCCAACCCCAAAGGAGCTTTGGGACCAGGCCTGTCAGAAAATCCTCTAGCTTCCATTTTCAAAACAAATTCCAAATCCGACCCTGTCTTCAATGCCACCACCACGGTCCCAACCCTGCGGTGCTCCCTTGAGGCTGAGGAGCCTCCTGTGGCCTCTCTGTATCAATGCCAAGCCCCTACAATCTGTTCTCAACACAGCAGCCGGAGCGATGCTTTTGCAGGATAAATCAGTTGCCTGAAGGCTCATCTGCTGGAAATCCACAGGGCCCCCATCTCACTCAGAGTTAGAGCCCCAGTTCCTACAAGGGCCCCTTGAAAGATCCCATGCTCTGACCCCCTTACTGCCACCCTTATGCCTCTCTCCTCCCTCCTGCTCCAGCTACACTAGCCTCCTTGCCAGTCCTCAAACACATCAGGTACATCCCACCTCAGGGGCCTTTGCACTAGCTGTTCCCTCCACCCAGACAGCTGCCTGCTCATCCCCTCAACTCCAAATCTTTGCTCCAACGTCACCTGTGCAGTGAGCACCTCCCTCACCATCCTTCTGAAAATTTTAAACTTCCGACCTGTTCCTCTCAATCCTCTTTTCCTGCTTTATGTCTCTCCGTAGCACTTATCACCTCAAACACACTTCGTCTTTTTCTTTTTTGTTTGTTTGTTTGTTTCATGAATCTCTGCCTTCTAGAGCATCAGCTCCATGAGAACTTGGACTTGGCATTCACTTGCCAGCATTTCCAACCTTGCCTGGCACATAGCAAGGGCATAACTATTATTCAATGAATGAATGAATGAATGAATGAATGAATGAATGAATGAATGAATGAACAAATAAACTGGCCAAGGCCTCAGGGGGTGGCGGGTGCTCCTTGCTCCTATAGGATTCAGCCCTGAGCCTGGCATGGCTGTGAGGGGTGGAGGTACCTGAGCTAGGCTGCTGGGCCTGTGCCTGGTCTTTCTCCAGGTGCAGTGCAACCTGCAGGAAGCAGCCGCCCCCCAGGACGATGGCGAAAGCACAGCACAGGAAACTCTGCTGAAGGCTGAGGAAGCGCTGCAGGTAGGTGTCGGGGCGTCTGGTCCGCAGGACACTGGAGATCTGCAGAGAAGGGAGGCTGCATCTGCAGGCCCACCAGGGCAGCTTGCAGGCCTTACCACATGCATTTCCTCCCCAGACCTTCCCCACCTCACACACACTCAGCCTGCAGCCCAGCCACCCACCTCGTCTTACCAGTCCAATGAGATAGGGGCTGCTGGCATCTCCCAGGACGTGGCCCACTGTGATCTGAAGCGCCTCTGCTGTGCCCCGGCATTTGGGCAGCACCACTGACTGTAAGCACAGGAGCACCAGGGTAGCTCTCCAAGCGAGGGCAGGGAGTGGGTGCCCCCTCATGCCCCCTCCTGCGTCTCTCCTGCCAAGAACCGGAGGTGTGATAGGCTGGCCCAGGGAGTACGACACGAGGGAGTCAATGACCCCAGTGCCTGAAGCCCCACCACCAATGGCAGGCCCCACCGAGGTCAGGAAGACTCCAGGATGGGGGTGCCGAGGCCCCTGCTGAGGCCACCCCTCTTGAGGGTTTGCTCTTAAACTAGCAGGGACATGGCATGGCTGGGACAACAGAGGTGGGTGGAGCCTTCCAGCTCAGGGGCCCAGGAAGCAGCAGTGCAGGCTGCCAGGGTGAGGAGAGTTGGCATGGTGGGCGCCTAGGCAGGGCAGAGCAAGGACAGCTGGGCCATTCTCTCAAGAAATTCAAGCCCACCCGAGCTGGTTGGCTCAGTGGATAGAGCATCGGCCTAGGGACTGAAGGATCTCAAGTTGGAATCTAGTCAAGGGCACATGCCCAGGTTACAGGCTTGATCCCCAGGGGGTGGGGGGGTGTGTGTGCAGGAGGCAGCCAATCAATGATTCTCTCTCGTCACTGATGTTTCTATATCTCTCTCTTCCTCTCTGAAAGCAATAAAAATATTAAGAAGAATAAGGAGGAGGGGGAGGAGGAGGAGGAGGAGGAGGTTGGGAATATGAATTCTGGGGTCAGAATTTGGGCAAGATGCTTTCTGTGCCTCAGTCTCCTCCACCCCAAATGGAGATAATAACAGTGCCTCCTCAGAGGGTTATGCTCTCATCACTCTTCATCTGGTACTGCGAGGCTTCTGTGGACATCGGATAGAGAGAGCATCCTACGACTGTGGGAGGCAGAAAGCCTCTGGACATTGGAACATGCTGTGCCTTCTGCCTGGCCTTCCCTCTCTGGTCCGGCTGGAGCATCCCTCTTTGTCCTTTGGGACTGACCTTCGGGTCACCTCCTCTGTGAAGCTTTTCAGAGTTCAGGGACTTGCCTTGAATTCCCACGGCCCTTGTGTGCATCCCTAACTGAATGCACATCCCCCACCACTGGGATGGCTCCTCCTTCGTCCACCTCCTCTCACCCCTACACTGTCTGGGCAGCAAAGCTCTGAATTTCTCTTTGGGTCCCTGGGGTACAGCGAGGCACCAGGCACAGAGGGGACTGCTACATAAACCAAGTAGATCTGGAAACTGGTCCCAGGAAAAGCCCTGCCTGGACCCACAGCTGTGGCAGGGGCCAGGGTGGTGGGTTCAAGCAGAAGCCTGGCTTCCTAGAGGCCAGGCCCTGAGTGACCCCATGGAGCAGCCACAGGGAGCCTCCCTGAGATCTAGGTGTCCCTAGACCCACCAGAGAGCACTAACAATGAGAATAATCACTAACATTTATTAAATGCTTCCTGTGTGCATCTCACTTATATGTGTGTGTACATGTATATATGTATATGTGAACGTCTAATCTAATAAAAGAGTAATATGCAAATTAACCATTACCCCGAGACACCTAAGCCACGCCCACCAGCAAAACCACGCCCACCAGCCAATCAGAGTGGCTATATGCAAATTAACCCAGCCAAGATGGCGGCCGGCAGCCACAGAGCTAGAGCAAACAGGAGGCTTCTGTTGCACCAGCAATGGACTTGAAACTGCCTGCCTAAGCCAGCTGGGCCTCTGCTCAAGGCAACAATGTTTCAATTATAGAAGATAAATAAACCCCAGAAACCTGATTCCAGCCAGCCTTGCTGGGACATTGGGTCAATGGGAGCTGTGGGCAGCCTGAAAACAGCCCTCAGCCTCTCACACAGGCTAGCCAGGTGCCCCAGTAGGAACCTGAACCCTGAAGGGACTGTGGACAGCCTGAAAACGGCCCTCAGCTCCTCTCCCAGGCTGACCACACCCCCATGGGGTGAGGGTCCCCATCAGCCCCTCACCCAGGCTGGCCAGGCATGCCAGCAGGTGGACATCCCCCGAGGGGTCCCAGACTGCAAGAGGGCACAGGTCGAGCTTAGGGACCCCCCCCCAAGTGCACAAATTTTTGTGCACCTGGACCATAGTATATTTATATGTGCATATATTTATACGTGTGTGTGTATATATTTAAATATATATATGCATAGCCATGCCATGAGGGGATATGACTACTATCCACATTTTCTCGATGAGGAAACCTCCCACAGGAAGGGTGAGTAACCTGCAGGGTCACCCAGCCAGGAAACAGCAGGGCTGAGCTTTGATCCCAGGCCTTCTCCCCCTAAGGCCTGGCCACGCAGCTGCTAGGAGCAAGGAGGAGTATTTATGTGTTTGTTCTAGAACATTTGGAAAACAGAGAGGACAGGTTCATCCCTAGCCCTGCAAACAGGTAACTGGTAGAGACTGGGGAGGGGCATTCCAGGCCAGGAACAGTATGAGCAAAGGGAGCAGGAGGCAGAGGGTCTGGTGAGAGGGGCCTCGTGGGTGGGCAGGGCAGAGTAGTTGGGGTTACTCTTGTGGGTGACCTGCTAGTTCTGGGGTCACTGGTGCTGAGCCACTCTTTCCAGGTGCTGAGAAAGCGGGGCCTCCCACCCGTCAAGGCAACCTGCCAACAGGCCTGAGGAGGAACTGACCACAGCGCCACACCTTCCCCAAGCGCTTCCTCCTCACCCCATAATTATGTGATTACTCACTAGCAGTTCTGGGGAAAAGGACAGGAATTCCTAGAGGCCAGGCCCTGAGTGTCCAAAAAAGCCCATTCGGGGGCAGGGCTGCTTAGACCCTCAGAGTAAGATCCAGGCAGGCTGCTCCCATCCTCCCGTCCCAGGAACCCCAGGCAGTGGCTAGAGAGGGAGGCCTCCCCTGCTCCATGCCTACTCTGGGCCCCCTTGTCTCCACGTGACCCGAGGGCCAGGGCTGGGCCCCCCAGCTGCTGGAGAGCCCAGCTGGTCATTGTAGAAGCAAGAGGCTTTTGGGTTCCCAAACACCCAGGCTCGCTCTATTCTGAGACAAATACATCTCTGTTTTTATTCCCCCTCCTTAGAAGGACTGTTCCCTTTATAGCCTGGGGTATAACCAGCGCCAGCCAAGGGCCTACAGAGATTCAGGGTGGCAGCCACCAGGTACAGACTCCCTGGCAGCCTGCCTCTTGGGCTCCCCACTCAGCCCTCACACTGGAACCCCCTGAGTGTGAGCAGACAGCTACCTGAGGGCAGAAGGCAGAGCAGGAAGGTGCTGGGACCAGGTCGGCAGAACAGGAGGGTTCCCTTGCAGGGGTTAGGAGGACTCTGCTGGGAGGTGGGAGATGAGTCCCGTGGCTGAATTCCAGACCCCAGAGGACAGACCTGGGAGAGGGAGTGAGCTCCCCTCTGCCCTCCTCCCCAGGGCTGGGCTGGAGTGAGCTGACTCTGGGCCACCCCAAGTGGGGCCCAGGTAGACAGGGGTGCTGGGAGGGAGCTGGAGCCCACGGTAGGTTCGAGGAAGCTGGAAGCTCCACCTGGAGGACACAATGTCAGTCTTCCGGGGAGCAGTGCCCTTGGGGACCCAGCTGGGTTAGGGGGACGCTTGTCAGAATGGGTCTGAGATGGGTCTTGGCTGTGACGGAACCAGATCTTTTCATCAACAGGATGAGCCAGGACGGGGTCTCCCCAGGGCTCAGGGAGGGAGCTCCTTGTCAGAGAGGTGTGAACAAAGGGGCGGACTGCTCTAGTCAGGTTTTGCAGAGGGTTCCCGGACTGAGGAGCTGCCGGGCCAGACCAGTGGGCTCCAGGTGTGCTGCGAGGAACATCTATGGCAGGGTCGCATGGACCATCCATTAGAAATGCAGGCGCCTGGCCCCCAGTGCAGACCCACTGCATCGGAGCTGAATTGGCCACAAGCTCCCCAAACCTGAGTAATGAACCTCGAGAACCCCTGGACCAGAGAGCCCTGAGGTCTCTTTCTCCGGGAGAACCCGGCCTCTCTTGTTTGTTGATATGCGGACCAGAGAGCAGTGCTCCTGAGGCAGGGTAGACATGGAGGCCGCCCCTGCAGAGCCCTCAGGAACCCGCAGGATGCGGTAGCAGGGACAGCGCGCCTGTCCTTACAGCCGGGGCCTCCTCACTCCCTGGGTCTTGCCAGTGAGACCACCTGTGCCTCAGGAGCAAGAGCCTGCGCACAGAGGGGACCCTTCGGCCATACCCATGTCCCCACATGCTCCCTGCCCCTGCCCTGGTCCAGGCTGCTTCCCGCAGCCCTCACCTACCCTCCCTTCTCCCCTCCCTGCTCCTGCCCCATTTCTGGAAAAGCAACACCAGCTTCCCAGGATCTCCTGCCAACTCAGCTGCCATCCTGTCCCTCCCCGGGCACAGCTTCCCGCGGGCTTAGTCTGCACTCCAGGTCTCCTTCTCCACCTCTCACTCCTTCCTGGCCCTGCTCCCAGCTGGCATCTACTCCTCCTCTCCACACACCGGGTCCCCACAGCTGCCCCTCACCTGTGCTTGGCCAAGGCCACTTCCTCTCTGCCAGGGACCTGAGCTCCCAAGACTGCAAGCGCTGGCCCAGCTCCCACTGTCAGTGCCCAAAGGCAGTCTTCACTAAGGGACTTCGGGAAGGTGGGGGGCAGGAGAAGGGGGCATGAAGCCTTCCCTCGGTGGTGGGCCTTGCTAAACTTGGGGGCTGGGGGCCTCTAGGCCAGGGAAGGACCCCAGGGAGCACCCAGGGGTCTGGACCACGGCCAGCCGGTCCCCTGGGTAGCTCCCCAGCAGAACCAGATGAGTCCAACTATGGCCGAGCAGGCCCTAGCCCTCCCCTTTCCTCAGCCCCCACCCCCAGCACACACAGTCCTACAAATGGCACTTCTTGGCCAGGTTAATCATTCCTGCGAACACAGACACTGGGGGACATGGGCGCAGTCTTCGCATATCTCTGGTGCTGTCACGTGGAAAGGGGAGCAGCGCAGTGGGGGGCAGGCGAGGACGCTGCGGGGGGCAGGTTTCCGCTCCCTCTGAACCGCCTGGGAGAACAGCTATGTGGGGTCAGGGCTAGCTCCCTGCGCCTGAAAGTGGGCAATTCTCCAAAGAACACGTCTGCCAACACGTTCCTGCTCTCCCAGGCACCAGCAGGGCTTTCCTGCAGGTTCCCTCGCGCACCCCGCCAGGCCTGTATGATCACCCCTTTTTACAGGCAAGGAAACTGAGGCCCAAGGCCATTCAGCAGGTCTGTAGCTGAATTTGGGCGGGAGCCCAGGTACCCTGTCTGGAGAGAAGACCTGCCCCCCTGCAGCTAATACAGCCACCCAGAGTCAAAGACCCCGCAGGCCCGTCTACCCCGCTGAGCCTGGGCCTCGGGGAGGGGCCAGAGTGAGCATTGCTTCAGCAGCAGCATTTGAGCTGGCCTTGTCGACTATTAAGTGACTGCACGTCCCCCACGGCCCTTCGAACGCAGGTTCTAGGAGCCAGGACATCTCTGGGAGATGGAAGATGAGCAAGTGGGAACCTCTGAACTGCTCTCAGAATCCCAGCCAGCATTCTCTGTGCCAGCCAGTGGGCAAAGCTTCACACGTGCCTCCTCATTTCACCCTCACAGTAACCCACAGGGCATTTTCATCCCCACTTGCCACGTGGGAAAACCGAGTCTCAGAAGCACTTGCCTAGGTCATACAGCCCATAAGGGACAGCAGCGGGGCGGAAGCCCAGGTCTGTTTCCTGAATCTGAGCCCGTGCCCCGGCCACCCCGGCCTCAGGACAGCGCTCAGCCATGCTGCTCCGAGTCCCTGTGCCCAGAGATGAGGGCTCCTGGGTGCCCCAAGGTCTGGGACCCTGTGTCATCCACAAGCGCACAGCCCTTCGGTTCTCAAAGCCCTTCCCTGCGTGTCTCCGAGAAGGAAGAAGGGAGACTGGGAAGAAGGGAGGCTCTGGATCCAGCAGAGGGATGTAGTCAGGACAGCATCCGGCCTCATTACAGCCCCTGGCACGGGAGCTGTGGTGGCCCGGACCCACCTGGGCTCGGTGGCCAGAGCCCCAAAGTCCAGCACCCCCATCTACAAGCCCAGAGGGGAGGCCAGGAGCCTGCTTGTTGAAAAGCAGTGTCCTCAAAAGCGGGTGGGAGGAAGAGAGCCCTGGAGTCAGAAAGCCTGGGCTCCGGCTCTGGCTCAGGGCCTTTGCATGCTGTGTGCCCTTCATCCGGGCCCTGCCCTCCCCTCTCTGCGCCTCTGTTTGCTCATCTGCATTTAGGAGCGTCAGGGAAGCCCACAACCCAAGGAAACTATTCAGTGGCCTCGGTCCCCTACCCCAGGGTCTCCCTCCCAACATCCAGGCCACCTAACAGCAGAGGTCCGGCCTGAGCCAGGCAGGTTCCAGCTCCCCCTGCTCAAAGGTCCCAAGTCTACCCCCCCACACTCTGCCCCCCACACCTACCAGCAGGATATCAGCAACCACTGCCCAGTTGCAGGACAGAAGCAGCTCCCCGAGGGCCAGGAACACCTGTGGACAAAGGGCAGGCGGGTGAGGCCTGGGCCTCAGTCACCTACCCCTCCCAGCAATGGCTCTCCCCCCGCGGGGAGGGAGGCTGAGGCTGCACAGAGGAAGGCCCATCCAGACTCCCTGGGATGAGCTCAATCCCCAGTGTGGGGTGAGCAGGTGGCGGCCAATCGGGGATTATCTCTCTCATCACTGATGTTTCTCTCTCTCTCTCTCTCTCTCTCTCTTCCTCCCTGAAATGAATAAAAACATATTTTAAAAAAAGACCTCTTGGGATGGCTGAGTCTGGAACCATTTCCTATTCTGGCAGCCTCGAGGGTGGGTGGGCATTCCCATGGGGCAGGCTGGCAGCCATGATCGGGGGGTGGGGGGTGGGGGGGAGGTCCCGGCCTGGGAACAGCACTCTCCCTCAGGGGCAGCCCCTGGGTCCAGCACTTGAGGTCACCCCTGAGGCCCCAGCAGGAAGCAGCCAGGACTCCCAGGCCACCGTTAGAGGGAGGACAACAGGCTGGGAGAGGGGAAAAGCCCTTGCCTCCTCTCTGTTCCCCTAAGGCCTGTGGACACTGATAAGGTGCCTATTGTGTGTCCCTCACCCCCACCCCCACCCCAACGTCTGCTGGTAACAGGAGGCCCCCGCAGCCTGTCTCTCCCAGCTCCCTAACCCGTTCCTCGTGCCAAAGGATTAGGACGATCCTCATTCCACTCACTCAAGAAGAGCTTAATGAAGCAGCAAGAAGGAGAAAAAGAAGTCTTATTTCTCAAAGCTTCCAAGAGCTTATTGCTGGGGTGGAAGCCGCCATTCCTGGAGTCACAGGGCTGTGCTCTGGGCAGCCCAGTCTCTGGCTTCCGAAGGCCTGTGAGCACCCAGAGCAGAGGAGCCAGGGGCTCACTGCCTGCACACACACCTACTGTGTGCCAGGCAGGGTCGATCTGGTCACCCACCTAACCTCTCAGCCACCTCCTGAGGTAGATATCGTTACACCTGTTTCACAGGTGAGGAGACTCAAGCCCAAGGTCACACAGCAAAACCCTCTCTGGCAAGCCCCGCAGCTCTGTGGCTGGCCCTGTGCAAGGTGAGGGACAGGAAGCTGAGGGGCAGGGAGGGAGGAACCACAAAGGCCTCAGCAGCCAGATGCCCAGCGAAGCTGGCGGGAGAGGAGCAGAGGAAAGCCCAGGACAGGGAGGGCTCCAGGAGCAAAGCCCTGGAGGGTGGGCAGGATGAGGTGGGCTGAGAAGAGCCCCATGGCCAGGAGGCAGAGGACCCGCTGGAGCAGAGGCAGAGAGGTCCGCATGCATGCGCTGGGCTGGGTGGGCAGGAGGATGGCCCACTGTGGGGAGAGGGCAGAACCCATCGAGCAGGGGGAGCCGCTGTGTGTGTTCTCTTCTCTAACCAGACCCTGGTCCTCTGCAGCCAAACTCAGAAACCCTGAGGGCAGGGCGGGTCTCCCCCTGGGCCTCGGCAGAGGGCTGGGCACCCGCAGGGTGGGAGGCAGACCTGCTGGCTGGCGGGTCTCAGGAGAGGCCCAGGCAGGCCCCAGACCCACATTCCAGCCTGACAGGCTTTGTCCCCTCTGCCTCCTGAGGCCACAGGAAAGCTTGGGCTGGGCTCACAGCCACCTCCCCTCACATTCCAGCCGCTCCACCTGGCCCGCCACCTCCAGCTTGCGGTGGGCACCCGCCCTGGCACCAAGCACTCTGCCTCTCCCTGCCCCTCACAGCCACAGGACATGCTGGAATACACCTTTTCCTTCCTGCAGCTGGGGCAGGGTGGGTCCCGAGCCCAGAATAGAGCAGATCAGAGGGAGGCTGCTGCCACAATGGGCCTTTCAGGCTGAACGCTGCCCGCCGAGGGTGCCAGGTTTCCTGACACACCTGGAAACTGGCCCCAAGCCACCAAATCCTCTCCATACAGCGGCTGCAGGGGCCAAAGGCCGGGCGGAGACGCCACCGCCCAATCCCACAATTACAGTCTCCTGAGACAGCTGCTCCAGGAGAGGCCCTCCAACAAAGGGGTGTGTCTCCCCAATGGATGGGCCGGCCCCACCCTGCCAGGCTGGGCTACGCTGGGGAGGGCATCACCCTCTGGGCCTTGGTTTCCCCAACCAGGCAGCAATCGGGTGGCCCCGTTGCTCAGCCAGGCGCCTCCAGCCTGTGCTTCTACAGCTGGGACCCTCGCCAGGCACTGCTCCTGTTCCCCACAGGCTGCATGCGACTTGGGTCTGAGAGCTCCGTGGCTCCTGTCACCAGGTCAGACTCTGGTTCCTCAATTAAAACTGAGAAAGGGCTGTGGCTTGAAGGATGTAGCCGACTGTCTGAAGCTACCCTATGTGGTTGCCTCAGCCCCACAGGCCGGCACCTCCTGGACACTCTCTCCCGAAGGCCACAGGCTCCTCTCACTGACCAGGTCCCCAAACATGTTGTCTCCTGCTGTGCCCCCACATCGCTGTCCTCACTGGACGAGCCAGCCAGGACATCGGCCCCAGACAGATGACCACCAGCGAGCCCCAAAGCTGCTCTCTGGGAAAGCCTGTTGGATGCCATCACTCAGGCCACACACGGGGAGTGGGGCGGGGGGGCTTCCCATACACTGCTCACCCTCACAGCCCTCCCGTCACTGAGTCCTGTCCCTTCTAATGGTCCCTCCAATCGCCCGTCCCTCCTGCCCACTGCTGCTGGCCCGGTCCAGGCCTCCCCTCTCCCTCCTCCTTACCAGTTTCCCAGGCCCCACACCCCTGCCCCAGCGCTGGAGGGGACTTCCAAAAGGGAAATCGGATCTGCCCTTGTCCCCTCGTTGCCTCAGCGTGCTCCCCTGCACCCTGACTGAGTCCCCCGGGCGACAGGGCCTGGGAACGCTGCCTGGAGCCTGCGAACCGTGTTGCCCCTCAGCCTCTGGCCTTTCCCATTTCAGACTCAAGAGGATTCCCCCTTGGTGACTAGCCCTGGCCTCAATCACCCCAACCACGGAGGCGGGCACACACACACACACACACACTCACACACTCACAGGGTGATGCAGGCACACAAGCACACACAGACACATGCGTATGCAAGACCTCATACATGTGTATACAAGCTTCAGCACACGTGCACAATCTCACATGCACACACACACGGACACTCATAACCTGGGACACACACAAAACTCATGTGTCGCAAGTACACACGTGCAGGTACCATGAAAGACATTAAAACTCAGGTGGCCAAAGCACCAACCAAGTGGACAGCGGCTGTAAACACTGGTACGTGCTCACTTGGTGAAAAACAGCCTAGCACGTGCGTGTGCATGCTTGTGGTCTCATAACATGGACAGCACACACAATCACATGTGCACACACACACGATGCATGTACACAAACATGCTCGTGGCCTCGCACTCATGCACATGGACATGCATACAGTCACACCTTCACACATATACACGCATATACACCTCTCCTCGGGCACAGCTGCACGCACAGGGAGGCAGGGGAGGGAGCCAGAGGGAAGAGGAAGCCCTTACCCAGAGAAGGCTCGGTCCCGATGGGGTGTGGGCAGTGCCTTCACCTCGGGCCACTAAGTCTTCCAATTGGGCAGTATCTGACCTCTGACCGGCAAAGAACGGATTCTAGGCCCCGCCAGGAAGCGACGGCAGACATCCCCCATGGGCCCGTGGAGACGGGGACAGAGCTAAGACCCGATCCTCTCCTTTCATGGATCAGCTCCTCTCCCCATGAGGCTGGGCCAGTCAGGACACAGGCCCCAGGCACAGACTGGCTGCCAGCAAGCTGCCGTGCTGGCTGGCACACTTCGCCCCTGCGCCTGCCAATCTGTAATTGCAGGGACTGGCGTCAGGGCACAAGGGCACCACCTGTTTCCCAGGGGCCAGCAGCAGCCTGCAGCCTGATAGGCAGGCAGGTGGGGACTGAGATGGTGGGCTCTCCAGGTGGGCTCTGCTGACCATCCAAGAAGAGTCACCGGCTAGATCTTGGCAGGGAAGTGGGGCCTTCGGAGGAAGACCCAGTGGGTCTCTACCGGCCCCCTGAGGAAGCCCTGGCAGGTCTGGTTACTCTAGTCCAAGATGCAAGAGAAAAAGGGCTTATTCAAGAAGCCCCTCAAGGGCTAAGTTGTAGGAGAGCCTCCCCCCCCCCCCCCCCCGCCGAGTGGGCACCTGCATGCCCCCATCACCGCGGGCCAGAGAGAAAAATCCTTAGCTGACCCTGACTACGGCTGAGGTGGGCACTCATCCTGGCACAACCCCGTCAACCACTTCACAAGTCTCCCCTGTGGGCACCGGGCTGGTCAGATACTGGGCCTCCATCCCCAGTTTTTGCTCAGGAGTCCTCAGAGCTCAGAAGGACAGAATTCCCTTCTGGATGTAAAGGCCTCGGTCACTGCCAAGCTGGCTGTGTCCTGGGTGGTGGTGGACACATCCCTAACTCACAGCTATGATCTAGTTTGGGCTAGAAGGGGTCTCAAAGGTTCTCTGGGGCAGCTCCTGTGTGAAGATGGAAGGCTAAAATTGCAACATAGACTTCCCTTCCCCCAAAAGGAAAAAATAGTAACTCAGAAAAATGTTGTTTTTCACCAAAAAACAGAACTTAATTTGACAAACATTAAGGATTGGCAGACAAGGGGAAAAACAAACCAAATTCTGAACTAGAGTAGAGCGCAGAGCTCTTCCCAGCTCCCTCCCCAAAACGATTCTCCAAAATCCCCTTACAGGAGGGAAATCCGAGGGATCCTAAATCCTCGCTGTTGGATGAGAACTCGGGGCAAAAGCTCTGGCAGGGTGGGTGAGGCAGAATGGGTCAAAGTAGAGAAAGTGAACAATAGCTCCAGTTACTGACTCCACTCGAGGCCAGAGCACAGCCCCCATCCCAGAAGGGGGTGCAGCCAGTAATTAGGTAGAATATGGTAGAGCATTTACCTAAATCCCAGAAGACAGAGCAGGGAGCCTGGGTGTGGGAACAAAGACTCTTCAGGCCTCACCTGAGCTCTGCAATTCCCTCCGGCGGCGGCAGAAAACCTAACGCTCAATTCTAACTGCCCTCCTTCAAGAAGACAACGTCACAGAGAAAGCTGGGAGGGAGTCAAGAGCAGTCACCCACAGGCCATCAAAGCAAATTCAGTATCTGCGCAGAGCTGCCCAGGCCCACGCTAGGGGAAGCACTCAGCAGACAGAGAGAGGGAGTAGAAGAAAGAAAAGGAAAGGAAAAGAAATGAAAGAGAGAAAGGGAAGAGAAGGGAAGGGAAAGGGAAAGGAGAGAAAAAAAAAGAATCCAACCTAGAAGACAGATAATATGAAAAGGAACAGAAGACAGTTCCTCATAATTGATTCAAACTAGACTGAATGTTCATTCAACCCAGAAAGAGCTCAGAGACGAAACAAACCCCCATAGGATGAGATATAAAGGAATATCACAGACCTAAGGAAATAAATGGGGAGTGGGGGAGGACAGAAAACAACATTATTACAGAGCAAACACATTATAAACAGCTAGAAGCAGAATGGGCATTCACGGAAGACTTACCGATATAAAGAAAAGGCTTGGTATCCTCTCACTGACTAGTGATTTTTTTAAAACACGGAGAGGAGGAAACATGAGAGAAAAGTAAATGATATGGAAGACACACGAAGGTGCTCAGGGCTGGGCCTGGAGCAAGCAAGCCCCTGAGGCACGGCTTAAGGAGCTGTTCACTCTCAGGTGACACAAGGGCAGAGTCAATACCTGAGAGTGAGCGCCTCCTGAAATTGTGTGTCCTCAATGCCTTGCTTGCCTCACCCTGGGCCCAGCCCTGGAGACAATACAACCCAAGTAAAAGCAAACAAACGAACATAAGAAATACTCAAAGAGTTGAAATGGGGAAGGAGGATACTCCCGCACTGATTCAGTTCAGAAGAACATTATTAGGCCTGGCCGGCGTGGTGACCTATGAGCCAGGAGGTGACAGTTCGATTCCCGGTCATGGCATATGCCCCGGTTGCTGGCTCAATCCCCAATTGGGGGGCGGGGGGGGGGCGGGGGTGCAGGAGGCAGCTGATCAATGATTCTCTCTCATCGTTGATGTTTCTCTCTCTCTCTCTCTCTCTCTCTCTCTCTCTCTCTCTCTCTCTTTCTCTCTCTCTCTCATCAATAAGAACATATTTTTTAAAAAGGAGAATAACATTAATGTTATTGGGAAGAGATTTTGTTATGCTATAGGATATTTACCACTGAGACATAGCCTAGCCATGGCAAGCATCTCCCGACATGATTCCCGAGATGGCCCTCTGCCTTGCCTTGACTGCAGCCTGTAAGAGACCATGAAGCAGAGGGTCCTGCTAGGCTGTGCCTGGATTCCTGACCCACAGAAACAGAGAGATAATCAACGTGTGTTGTCTTCAATGGCTAAGTTTTGGGGTGATTTGTTCCACAGCAAGAGATAACTAATACCTTAGCTAAGCTATTGAATTTCAGGAATGAATAATAAAGCCTTCAGATATCCAGATGGAAAAAGTGACTCAACATGAAGGATTTTTTAAAAAAAATCAGGCTAACTTCATTCTCCATAGCAACATTTGATGCCAAAAGACAATGGAGCAAATGTTTGCAAAGGAATGAGGGAAAGGAAATGTGAGCCAGGAGTGTATACCCACGTAGATGCTGTTCAAGTAAAGAGTCAAAGAGGAGAAGACCATCTCCAACATGAACGAACTAAAGGAATACAATCTCTCCAGCCTTTCTGGGGGGACAGGGGACGAGGGGGAATGAATACAACTACTTAACCCCAAAAATCTACCCGGTTAGGAGAAGAAGCAAAACGAAGAACTCAGGAACGGAGAATCCATGTGAAGGGGCTGACAAGGAGCCCTGCATCTATTTAAGTCTGGGACTGCTGTCCAACCACCAGAAGGATTATGCTTACAGAACATGCTGTGGGTGTTACACATCCAGAAAAAGTAAAACTAATGACATAACTAACATAAATCAGGGGGCTGGGTCCTGGCCGGCATTGCTCAGGGGTTAGAACATCTGCCTGTGCACCTGAGGGGGAGGGTCGAGTGTTCAATTTAGGGTCTGGGTTGTAGACTCAACCCCCAGCCAGGTCAGGGTGTGTGTGGGAGGCAATAGATGTCTCTCTCACATCGATGTTTCTCTTTCTGTCTCCCCCTCACTGACCTCCCTCTTACTCAATCTAAAAATCAATGGGAAAAATATCCTCGGGTGAGGATTAACAAAAAAATAAATGAATAAAGAAATCTTCCTGACGCGTATAGAATAACAGTCACCTAATTACATAACAAACGAGGAAGCAAATAGGCCAAGATGCTGAGAGCTGCTGATTCTAAAAGATGGCGGTACGGATAAAATAGTCCTTTTCTGCTTTTGCTTTTGTTTTGTTTTTTTTTAATTTCTCCCAATTAAAACCGTAAAGGTCGCTGGATGCCGTGGTAGACTGAATTGCTGGTCTCAACGCTTGATGCCTCCACAGCCTTGACCTGTGGAGAGCCTTGAGCTTGTTCATGATCTTCTTCTCTTCCCTCGCCATGCTCACTCCCTGGATGATCTCAGGCGACCTCGTGGCTTTAAATAACCAGTCTAGACCTCTCTCCTGAACTCCAGACTCATATATATCTAACCGCCTCTTAACATTTCCAGTCGACTGCCCTACGAGGCAGCTTAAATTTAACATGTCTAAAATTGAACCCCTAATTTCACCCCCTCTAACACAAAAACAAAACAAACTGCATCTCCCTCAGTTTTCTCCATCTCAGTCAATGCCAAATCCATGCTTCTGATAGCTCTGGCCAAAATCCCTGGAGTCGCCCTCGACTCCTCCCTCCCACTCGCACTCCACACCCAACCTGTCAGGAAATCCTGTTGATTCCACCTCAGAATATACCAGAATCTGACCACTTCTCCACACCTCCTCCAAAACGGCCCTGTTCCCGGCCACGGGCCTCTCTTGCCTGTGTTATTGGAAGGCCCCTTAATTCCTTCCCCTGTTTCTGTCTTGGTCTTCTTTCATTCTATTGTCAGCACAGGAGCCAGGGAGACCCTGTTAAACCGCGTGGTAGATCTTCCAAAACGACCCCCCAATTCATCACGCTTCTTGGAGTTCATAGCGCCCTCCCGTGGTGAAACTGAGCTGGCCTTTCACCTTGCTTGACTAATACATAGCAGAAGTGATGGTGAGCTGTTCCTGGCCGGGGCTTTAAGAGACTTTGCAGCTTCCACTTCTGTTTTCTTGGAATGCTGGCCTGGGACCGCCACGTAAAGAGGTGTCTTCCCAAGTGGAGGATCGGACAGCCAGACCTGAGTGAGGCCAGCTTGGACATGCCAGCCCAGCCCGTCCTCCGGGTGAAGGGAGCCACTGGAGTGAACACCAACAGAGGAACTGCCCAGCCAACCCACAGAATCACAGGAACTAATAAATCATTGTTTTCAGCCACTAAGGTTGGGGCGATTTGTTGTACAGCAACAGATCACTGGTACCCCCATAAATCGGCTTGTTTCGTCTATGCTAGACGGCCTCTACTGGCTTCCCATTTCACTTAAACTTGAAGCCAAAGTCCTTATATGTACAGGGCCCCATGCAGCCTGCATCGCACCCCATCACCTCTGACCTCAGGTCCCCTGCTCTTCCCTGGCTCGCCCTGTTCCAACCACGTGTCCTCATCCACGCCAGCCACGCTTTCCCCTTCGTGGCCTTGGCACTTGCTGTTCCCTCTGTGTGGAATGCTCTTCCCCACTCCACCCCATGTTCGCATGGCCCTTCCCTCGTTGCTTCAAGTGACTATGGAAGTGTCACCATATCAGCGAGGCCTCTCTGACCACCTTGCACTGCCCCTGTCCCTCTTCTCCTCCCCTTCCCCTGCCCCTTTATGGTCCACAGAGCTCATCCCCATCGAACATACCTCTTATTTTGCATGTTTATTTCATTACACACATATTTTTTGGCCTGTTTTGTTCAATGTTGCATCCCCAGAACTGAAACAGAGCCTGGCGCACAGGAAGTGCTTGGGAAATGCTTGGTAAGTAAGTGAACATGGCAGCTCCTCCAGCCACCTCACCATGGTCTTGGCTCTGCCCCTCCTGGTCCCTGCTCCCTCAGCCAGGAGCCCAGCAGGGGTTTGAGTGTGAAGATTGAACCCCAAGGCTTCTCACCTATGAGATCAAAAGAGCAGCATGAAATTAGACACCTGCCCAGGGAAGGGATGGCCCGCATTTGTGGGGGCCTCATGGCCATGTGTCCAGACACTCTGTCCCACAATGCAGGACCCAGACCACAGCGGGGAAGAGCCCCAAACACCCACTGCCATATTTCCACGTGCTCTTTGAGATCCCTGTCCGTCCCCATCCAAAGACTGAATCTATATTCTCTCCCCGCAAAGCCAAGTGAGAAGTTGTGGCTCCAGCTAAGAACTGAACGCCTTGAAAGTGACGCCGTGTAACTCTCAAGGACAGGTCATGAACGGCAATATGGCTTCATCTGGCTCTGGCTCTCAGGATGCTGGTCCTTGGAACCCAGCCACAGTGCTCTGGGGAAGCCCAGGCCACAGGGAAAGGCCACAGGCAGGTGTTCCAGCTAAAAGTTCCAGCTGTGGCCTCAGCCGATAGCATCAGCTCAGGCGGCCGAGCCCTACCCCATCCTGCCTGCTTAACCCCAGTGGGAAAAAGGTAAATGATCCACACACCCCAGCTTTGCCCAAATGGCAAATTTGTGAGCAAATGTGTTTTGGCTGTTTTAAACTAAGTTTCATTACATAGTCATAGTTACTAGAACAAGCACCAAAGTTCATTTCGCTCCCTAAGGAAACCAAGAGGTAAGTACTAGTACTCCCATTTTAGAGCTGAGGAAATGGAGGCACAGCAGGGCCAAGATCATGCCCTCGCTCACAGAGCTAGTAAACAAAGAAGCGGGAATGACATCCAGGTCTTGCAGACATCTCAGATCATGCTCCCTCCCATCCCCCGCTCCTGCCCTCCCATCTGGACCACGAAGCCCACCCACCTGGGTTGCTAGAGTTCAGCCATGTCCTCCAGCAACCAGGCCAGCGATGGTGGACCTGGCATTGGGCTCAGCCCCTTCTCTGCTGAAGGGCAGCTGCGTTGGGAAGAAGCCAAAGACGAGAGTGTGAGTCAAGACCTGCTGTGCGTGTCTGGATCCCAATTAACAGCCAAGAAAGTCCACTTCCCATGCCAAGGGGACTGGAAGGAGGGAAGAGATGGAAACCCCTGTGCCAGCGGGTGGGCCACTGGGCGCAAGCTCCCCAGGGGAAGGCCCCAGACCAGACTTTACAAGCTCAAGAAACCTCATTGCCATGAAACATACAGCACGATTTGGC
>PVJC01014024.1:20581-37184 GCA_004026665.1 Murina feae | reverse complement strand
TCCTCCCCTGCACTCCTGGGTCCCCCCAACTGTCCTCCTGTGCTAGCCTGGTCCCCCCCAACTGCCCATCTCTGTCAGCCTGGTTCCCCGCCCCCAACTGTCCTCCCCTGCAGACAACTGCTATCCTCTGCCAGCCTAGTCCTCCCCACCAACTGTCCTCCCCTGCACTCCTGGTCCCTCCCAACTGCCCTCCTCTGCCAACCTGGTCTCCCCCAACTGTCCTCCCCTGCAGGACTGGGTCCCCCCAACTGTCCTTCCCTGCAGGCCTGGATCCCCCCAACTGCCCTTCCCTACAGGACTGGGTCCCCCCAACTGTCCTTCCCTGCAGGTCTGGGTCCCCAACTTTCCTCCTGTGCCAGCCTGGTCCCCCCCAACTGTTCTTCCCTGCAGGCCTGGGTCCCTCCCAACTGCCCTCCCTTGCTGGCTATCTTGTGGTGGCTATCTTTGACCACATGGAGGCAGCCATCTTGTGATGGTCAATTTGCATATTACTCTTTTATTAGATAGGATTAAAATGTCAATACAGCTATTACTATATTTTCTGGCTAATCAATTCTGAGTAAGAAAAATCTGAGTTGAAGAGGGAGAAGAGTCATTAATAAGGTTGGGACAGGAATGAGATGGAAGAGGGAGAGACTGTCTCTCTCTCTCTTTTCTTCCCCAGAGTCTGAGAAAGTCTTCAGGAGGAAGCAAACCTGAGCCAGCGTTAGTTCTAAGCAATACACCAGTCCACCCCCAATTGTGTGTGCACCTGGACCCTGGCAAGCTTCCTAAATCTGGCCTCATGATGTCCCTGGATATCTGCATTCTGAATGCTATCCACAAGTGCTGGAGGCAATGGTGGGAGCAGGCTGGAGGTGCCCCAGTCTGTCTGTTCCATTAACCCCGGAACTGTGTTCCCTCCCTCAGTGGTGCTCTGTAAAACATCCCTAAACAGCACATCAAGGCCACATCGACCCTCTCTGAGGACCCAAGCCAACCATTACTAAAGCTTCCTCCTATGATTCCATGCATCTCAGAGACCTCACACTTGGTCGAGCCATAGGAACACTAGCCTCCTTAGAAAAGGGAACCACAACATAGAGCCACAGGGGGCACGAATAGGCGAGGCTCTTATTTTTTTACCTAGGTTTAAAAAATAGAGTTAAAGAAAAACAGTGCTAAAGAAATAGAGTCAATGTCACATGGACGTTATCAGCTCTGCTCGCCTTTTCCAAGCTCACAGAATTGAAAGCTGTTTAATTAAAATCAAGTGGTCTGAGCTAACCTCCCACTTCTCTCTCCATCTGTGGAGTATTTGCTTCCAGATACACAGGGGCTGTTCCAATTTTTCTGAGCTGACATTGGTCCAGTTCAGCCCACCGCAGTGTCAACACCCGGAAGCTAGCAACACTTCCCCAGAGACATGGCTTGGGTATGAGAGGCCTGACTTTCCCCAGCTCTCCATGTTCAGGAACAATGTCTGTTCTACACCTTTCTCTCTTCACTGGTAAAAATACATCCACAAAAGTACCTATTCCTTTATTCATGCTATCCATCTTTTTCTGAAAATCGCTGGTGTCTGTACTAGTAGATGATAATTTTGTAAGCAAGGAAGGTGAAGGCTTATTTTAGCTGCACAATCAATGTGACGTCTTTTTCTTCTCGCCTCTCTTCCGTTTTGAAGCAAAGAACATCTCTGATTGAGAGCCCCTTGCAGCAAGCACCCCACCTTCCTTCTTCTGTCCCCCCTGCAATGCCCCATTCACTTCTGCGCACATAGCAGTAAAGCCCGAGGAAGGTCTTGGATGGTACTGGATGCGATTCCTATCGGGGAGCTTGGCTGCCTCTGCACTGCCTCCCAGAGATGCCTTCCTGCCATCGACTCGGTGGCTGAGTGCCTCGCTCAGGAGGCTGCCGAGCAGCCAGCTTTGTCTCCGAGGGACGAGTCTCCACTGCAGAAAGCCAGCCGGCATGGAGAAGGTACCTGCAGTCTGGCTCAGCCGGAGTCGGATTCATTCTGCAAATGCAGAAGCACACAGGGTAAAGGTCACATGTATCTTCCCAGGGTCGCAGCACCCTTTTGGACTTGTGAGTTCTCCGTATCCTTCTGCGACCCCGTGAAGGCCTGTTTGCCTCCCTGCAGAATAGCACGGCATCATTTCTCAGATGATGGGAAAGTGACGGGAAGAGCAAGAGCTGCCTGTCCCAGTGACCTCAGATTGCCGCCTCTGGAGGGATTGGCCGAGGACCCGGCACCTGCTCGGTGAGGCAGACAGCTGTTCTGCATCCCGCTCCGCACAATCCGTGTACATGTATCTGGAATTTTCCTGTACTTAAAGGCCTGCAGAGATTATTTGTGTTTATGTCTTCTCTTATGAACTTGGCTTCTGAGCATCCCTCCACTTGTGTTTTGATGTACTAACCTCATTGTTTAGATGTGCATTGCATATGTTTCTCAGCCATTAACCCCATTATTGTAAACCCACCCAAGAACCTTATCTGATAGGTTGGAATTCGGCCCATTTCAGAGAGCTACAATGCACACAAGCCTTTTAAGGACTTTTAACATACACCAACCAGAGAAAGGCAATTCAAGGGCCAGAATTTTAAAACCAATGAATATGAGCATGTTAACTCTGTAAGTGCCAGCACTCTGCCAGGCATTTATACCAAAAAAAAACCTAAACCAAGCTCTTCCCTGAAGCCCCCTAATGCTGATTCTGTGAAGGTTCCATAACATTGTGTTTAGTCAACTCTCTCATCACATCCAAGCTGACTAGCAAGGGGTCTGTTCATTCATCACAAGCCGGAAGCAGCAAAGCACTGCAGGAATGCGCAGCAGCAGGTCTTACCACATTGCAGAGGGAATGGCAGCTAGCACAGGTCCTCCAGACAATCCAGCATTACTTACTACACACAAAGAGGCACGGGCACTGTGACTCACCACGGGGTCTATTTCCTTGAGAAAGTTCCCCATGCGCACAAGGACACATGTTCAAAATGTTCACAGCAGCGTTATTTTTAATAACAAAAACACTGGAAACAACCTAAATGTACACTGGCAAGGGAATGGATATCTTAATTGTGTATTGAATAAATCACTACACCATCTTGTACTTTTGGGCAAGTGGACTTGACTGCCAACTGACCTTAAACTTGTTGGCGACTTCCACGGTTCATCCTAGACTTGCAGAGAACTGGACCAGATTAAGTGCCCGCTCAAAAGCCACCAGGCTATGATAATGACCCAGGCAAAGCGATGCTTGTCAATCCCCTTCTGTATTCAATCAAAAAGTGCCTTCAGGATCCTGCCTGCTTTGGAAGCTTTCAGGAGGACTCCCTGAAATGACACCAGAATAACGCTGCTCTAAAAATTAAATTCAGACTCAACACATACTATTCTTAGTTCTTGTTATCCTGAGATACATGTTATAATCATTCAACTGAGTATTAAATATCAGTGTAATTAAGGAACTGTAAAACATACACCAATAGGAATCTGTCTTACAAATGCAATACAGTATTGCTTAGAGATACATTCGTGTACGTGTATATACGTACAGTTCTGTGTGTTTGTGTGTTTAAACAAAAAAAATGATTGATGCAAAATAAAGAATGGCAATCGTCAGCCCTCATCCCTTCCAAGCCGTCTCAGCCCAGGGGACAGACATGTGAGCGAGGGAGCTATGGGGGATATTCCAGCGTCAGTTTCCTCAGCATAAAACCAGGACACAAATTACTGTGGCACAGGACTGTTGTTGAGGTGAAATAACGTAATGTGTATAAAGACCTTGTCACGGTGCTTCAAACATAGCTGGCTACTCAATAAATGATAGCCAAGAAGCGGCATCGCAAGATGCCAAAGGCTCCGGTGGGACACGGCATTTCACGCACAGGGTCTTCTTTTGCAAATCGTGTTCAGTCTGATAACCAGAGTCAAACACGCCTGGGATGCTTTCCACAATGCAATTGTGGGCCTCCTTGCAAACCTACAGAATTAGAACCTCTGTAGGTGGGGCCAGGGAACCTGCATTTTAACAAATAGTCCAGGTGATTCCTCAACAATAAAGGATTAAGAACCATGAGCTTAGAGAGTCCATCTCAGTGGTCTGTGAAGTAGCCTGAGAGGGGATAAGAAAGGAGTGGGAACTAGAGCTGTGCAAGCTGCCTCAATGATGCTTATCAGGAGGGTGAAGTACAGAGATTTTAATGAATAATAATTAATTGTGCCTACTACTTACCTACTGAGTGCTTGCACTGTAGTAGATGTAATCAGCACAATATATTATATCCAATGATTTCTTAAATGGTGTAACTACCCCTGTTTTTACAGGTTGGGAAACTGAGGTTCAGAACTGTGACTACTGAAGGACATGCATCTAGTAAGTAGGAGAGGCAGGATCTCAAACTAGAGCTGACCAACTCTTTCTACAAAGATAGAGGCCATCAGATAATGTAGTTGCCGTTAGGGATGAAACAAGGTTCTATTTACAAGTATGTGTCTCCTAAGGGGCCACAAAGTACATTAATACATATGAGCCAAGAGAATTCCTCTTACTACAGTCATTCATTCTCCTTTAGAGTTTAGGCACTGCACAAGCCATGCTCTGATTGTCTATAGGCCACAACTACAGGGCACCGAAATCAAACCAATGTGTTGCTTTCATAAAAATTGACACTGGTACTTAATACATTCCCCAGCTCTCCCAAAACTTACTTCAAATGGAGTTTCTGGTTGTCTGATTAGTAGGGCAGGTGGTCCTTCTCCATGACTAGACCTCAATGGATGTCTGTACTGAGAGCCAGGCGGAGCCTCAATGCCTACCCCAGGTCCAGTCTGCTGAGGCCGGCGCGTGAGAAGGGAAGCAGATGGAGTTCTGGGTACCCTGATGCAGACGCCTGAGGCTGCAGCTACCCTCCCCGACCTCGTCACTTCCCACTTCCCACTGGTCTCCCCTGCCAACCTGTGGCCTGAGATGGGAGGCCAGGGAGGCAGAGCAAGCCCCTCCCTGTTGGGAGGCTGCCATCCCTCCAGGCCACAGGCCTGACCTCTGTCTTTAGAGGCAGCCGTGCTTCTAGAATCCATGGGAAAGGGTGATGTCAGTGTGGAGGGGTAGCTACAGGAACATGGCGACAGCGGACTGTCCCCTGAGAGCAATTAACCTTAAAATAATTTCCAAGCGGCCACTTCCCATTCTGGAACATACAAGACACGAGCAATTCCAGGGATTAATGGGAGACAGGAAAAGGAGAAAGTACACGCTGCGGTCTTTCCAACTGCTCAAATCAGCCACCAGACACACTCCACTTGATTGACGCTAACTCCTGCAGCTGTGGGGTCTCTCACTGGCCTCCCAGAGCCTGACCCAGTCAGACCTCACCTTCAGGCATTGAAGAGGCTAATGAAGCTCCTAATCTGATTTCTCCACAGATTGCATCCTGACTTTGCAGAGAGGAGAGCACTGTCTTTATTGCCACGAACACAGCGGGTAGACTGTATTTTCTTTCCAAGCATATAGTGTGCAAACATGCTTTTATCATCTCTAAGCGTTCCCAAAATAAGTGCCTCTGGGGAAGAAAGAGGGTCGGGCCAACGGCCCATTCCAGTCCCTGATGTGCCTGGGAACTGTCTTATCACAGAAAGCAAGTCACAAGGCTCTCACTCCCATGTTTGAGATGCCTGCTTAGTGACTTCACATTCTATGAGCTATTTTTAATTGTTACACATTCACTTCTTAAGAGCAAAAGCCCTTCCTGTCCACTGTGATCTGGGAATAAAGAGAATCTCAATTCAGTATATTGATAAAGTGTTCAGCCCTATTCCATTGATCTTCTCTGGTCAGACACTACCTACATATTTCATCGGGGCACAAAATATAGCTGATGCCCTAAAATATTGGTATAACAGGGTGTTTTTCTTACAAGGATATTAAAGTCATTTAATGTTCAAAAATGATCTTAAGACATTTCCAAATTGGAAATGATCAATGACCATGATTTTTCCAAATATCAAAACCCTAAATTTTAAGAAGTAAAGCCCAAAATGTTCCAAAGACCAATTGAACAATGGATCAAGTTCGGTTTTATTTTACTTTTATTTTTATTTTGAGGGAGGAGGAAGTGGGGGAGGATAATAGTACGCCAAAGAGAGCATCAATTTGGGAGTTGTAGCGTAATGATACATTTCTCTTTTGAGACCACCTTTTTAAACTTGCATTGTTTTGTTTTACCATATTTCTCTCTGATAATCTCAAATGAGAAAGTAGGTTCACAAGACAATCAAAGTTGTCTTTAATTTGGCATATCAGTGTTTTACAATGGGAAAAATACAAAATGCTCTCTTGGGAAAATAAAATATATAGAAAGGGTTATTTTGTCAACCAAATTACAACAGGATATCAATTATATTTGACTTTTTCCCTAACCAAAATCTGAATCATTATTTTAGACTCCTAATCCTGAAGCAAGAATTTCCTAATCATCCTGAGGGTTCCTCCCTCCCTCCCTGCAAAGCAGCAACGCTCCACTGAGAAGCCGCCATAGCCTCTGCTTCTCTCGCTGGCATCTCCCACAAAGAGGGGACCCGTTGGGACAGCGTTTCCCAAGGAGGAACCCACGGCGGTGTTGAGTGGAATGCAATGCTCCGCTTCTTCTATTGCATGTCAGTTTGTCTCTGGAAAAATACAGAAGCAAGCTGAATGCTTTTTCTGTTAAAGTGGTCATTTATCTGGGATTCAAAATTATGAGCTTGAATGAATGGGAGCCATCAGGCTGAGCTCTCAGGGACTCAGCCAAGCAGAGAGGTGGAGGCAGAAGGGGGGGGGGGCGGGGGGAGGAAGGACTGTGGGAAATTGCCCTGCTGGTTCAGAGCTGAGGTCCCAGAGGATGAGGGAACTCAGGCTTGTTCAGGTCTGGTTCACGTCCGTGTCGGGGTCCATGAGTGCTTATCAGAGAGCAAAGGATAGTGCCAAGAGGAAGCTGGCAAGTGACCTTAAAGTCCAGGTAGGATGAAAGCAAAGTCCACTGAGGACAAACACTAAGCGCCTTGAGGGTCAGGAAAACGCAGGACTGGCCTGCAGGAGGCTGAGATCAGCGTGACAAAGGCTCCGGCCCAAGGCTGCAGGGCGGGAGCCCGGATCCCCAGCTGCAGAGCCTGCTTAGCGGGTCACCCGGGCGGAGTCCTGTCAGCACCGAATAGACTGAGCTCTGCAGTGACTGCAGCTGGGAGGGAAGATAAACATTATATAAAATTACTCACGTGCATGGATGACTCTGCCAGATTCTTGCAACGATCGCACTTAGCCATTAAATTATTTTGATTAGACAGTCATCCTATTCTCTCATTAGCAACGTGGAAGTTTGCCCTTTTGCATTCCATAAGCCTGGGAAAAAATGCAGTTCTTAAAGACTTTTAGATAGTTGGGTTGTTAAAATTCAGAATAAAGGAAGCTTTTGGTTAGAACAGGAAAAAAAAAATCCCCAGACTTTGGCATAATTCTTCAACAAATCCTCCACAGCCTTTCCTGGACTCCGGGACTGTGACTGAGGCGGGTCTGTGGACAACTGCTCACTCTGCCCCGCACTCCCTATAGCAGCCTGCGCCCAGGCTGCAGCCTGCTCCCTAGATCTCAGCACGCCTTATGATGGAATCCCCCGTGGACCTTGAGTTGCACAATACAGGTCTATATATTCATTGACGTGACTGCATCATTTAACACTTTTTTGTTGTTGCTGAGCTCACTGAGTGGACTCAGATTCAACCCATGAATTCAACCCTATTTGAATGTATCTTTAACCACAAAACTGAAAGCATGCTTTAAGAGAACAGTCATTGCCACATCGCTTTGTGTTGTATTGGCTGATCAATTTCCTTCCACAGACAGGCTTTCTTTGGAAATCCTGATAAACCCTGAGTCACAGCCCCACCAGTGGACATAACTGCAACTGCAGCCTGGCTGAGCTGTGTGTGCTCAGGCAAGCCAAAGTCCAAGTTTCTTCTTCAGTTTACTTATAAATAAAACAACTGTTGCTATGGCTGCGTCATCCAAAATCTGCCACCAGGAAGGAGGGGAGCAGCCACACAAAAATGCCAACTCGGGGAAAAATCAGCAGCTTCGTTCTCAAAGTCTATAATCAAGTTTAAAAGAAGACTTCCTGCAGGACAGTGGAATGGATCCTAAGGCTAAATTATATGATAGTGAAGATAAGTTAAATTTACTGAAGGAAAATGGAAATTATTAAGCCCCTACCTTGTAGGATTCTATTGCAGAAGAGTATTTGGGTACGCATGAGACTGTACTAGTGTAAATATTTTCAACCAGAACAATCAAACTTACATGGGAAGCTTTTCATACACCAAGGAGCAGGAAGGAAAGATATTCCAGCTTTGGAAATTGCAGTGTAAACAAAACATGGAGACCATTTTTAGAGGCAATGGCATGTGAACTCTGCTTATCCTCTTTAAAAAGTATGTTGTGTTTCTGGCGTTGATGGTTGATGAAACATGGAATATTTATGACTGACCATGATGAAGAGATTTTACTTGGTGATTCTTACACATTACAATGCATCACGGAGCAACGAGAAGCAGGGAAAGATATACAGCAAGAGGCAAAATTACTTGTTACATCATCTTTGTTCCCACAGAAGAATTCAAAGTCAGAATCAGAGTTAAATGGTGGGCTTCTCATTTCTTTCCCAGGAATAAATTCCAGGATATCCAGTGACAATAGCCTCACTCAGGATTCTGAACTCACAGATAGAACTAAAGATTTTTTTTAAGGGAGGGGTGCCAACTTAGGAGGTCGGATTTGTGTGTGACATTATTATTTTCCCAATTACCTTGAGTACCCAGGGGCTAATTATGTGTTTTCCAGGCTGAATGTTTTCCCTTTTTTTTTCTTTAAGTTGCTCATCTATTTGACCAATTTCTGTTTATTACCCACTTTATCAGAGAAGTTTAACAGCTGGAGTTATGATTCAAGACTATAAGACTTTCTTGGGAAAATATCTTAAGCTCCATGAGTTCAGAGTCTGACTTTTACATTGTTTTCTCCCTAGCATCTAGAAAGTTTATGAATAAATACTCAATATATGTTTCTCAAATTAAAGGGGAAAGTGAGTAAAATTAGACAAACAAATCTGAAATGTGTCAATTATCCAAGATATTCATGTCTTCCGTGCCTATGAATATTGAGAGCTGGCACTGGTAAGAGCCACATGACATACAAAAGCCACACGAGTTGGTGCTGAGCGGTGTCCCAGCTTGGCTGTTTTGTATTGCAGGGTGGTTCTAATTCCTTGATCAACATCCCAACTCCAGGTTGCTTCAGAGTTTCTAAGACAGCAGCTTTCATACTGTTTTTACTGCAACCCAGAGTAAGAAATAAAGTTTACATTAACACCCAGCACATATCACACCACACTCCCCCACCCCCTTCCACAACACAGTTAGACTTTTAAAAAGTTTAATAGAACAACATTTACTCTTACTATGTAAAATACTCTGGTATGTTCTACTGTATTACATTTTTAAGTTAATTTCACAACCACTTACTGGGTTATGACTGGTAGTTTAAAATACCCTTTAGGAGCACGTTGGCTAAGCATGAGGGTAGTAAAAGTTACTCGGATCAAGTAACCTAGCTCTTAAGTCACATCCCTTGTACAAAGAATCTCTGAGGGCACAATGTTTCAAGCTGCTCTCAGCAATTGACTAGATTCTAGATTTAAAAAAAAATTGTTAGAATGTCTTCAGATGAGTTCAGAATTCTCACAATGGCTCTGAAGCCAGGCCACATACATAGTTCTTCACAGTCAGCCATGCGATGAGCTGTAAGCCACATCTTGGCCGTGTGCACCAATCATCACAGTTAGTGACTTGCAGTTTTCACAGAGCACATGCAGATGGGTTTTGAAGGTTGTGTACAAGTTTCTCAGCATGTCCTACATTGTGGAGGTATGGATAGAAATGAGGATGGAGAAGGAAGACACTCTGACATGGACATCTGGGAAAACTCCTCCTAAAAACAATGAGTCATTCTAAAGACTAAAATCCCACTAAGGAACTAAAGCACCTACCTGAATAAGTGCAAAAAACACTGAGTTTTCATCTTTTATTTAACCAGATACTGTCTCTCTTTGCTTTCAAACACCAGGCGTGGTCGAACTACTTTAAACTCTGGGCTGTGACAGGCCATATACAGTATGGGAAACAGAGCATGCACTCTTCCTGCAGAGAGTGCTGGGGCATGTCTTTTGTACATGTAGACTATTCCAAGACACTCTAATCTGCTAGATATGACTGAAAATAGGAGAATGGAGATATGAAGTCAAGAGTCCACTGTAGTAAAAGTAAAACTGATAAAACCAAAACTATGTTCAAGCCACTTTACTTTCCTGTTATTTCTACAGATACATGCTTTTCTATTGCATGTTCACCGTATGCCAGGCGCCATGCTAGGTGCTGGCGCCCAAACCTGTCAGGTGCAGGGCCCGTTTTCACAGTGCACACAGGGAAGTGTGGAAATGCATATGAGTGATCCCAGCACAACAGGGTGACTGCTATTATGAAATATGAGTGAGGGAGCATAAGAGCATCAAGGGAGGAAGACCCATATCAGCAAAAAGGAGTCTAAGGCTCTTACAGAAGATGAGGCACTTGATCATTGGAGGACAGGGAGAAATTTTCCCAATAGATGGACAGGAAGAGGTGGCTTAAAATTCAGAAGGAGCCCCAGGTGTAAAATTATCGGTGTGAAAGGAACACACAAGTTGGAGAAAAGGCTTACAGTTCAGAAGAGGAACAGGAGACTAGACTGATACTGGCTGATAGGCCTTGCTGAGAGAGTCCTAGAGGAAGGCCCTGATTTGGGAATTGTCAGTAATGAACTGTCACTTAAAGCCATGGACACAGATGAAAATTCCTAGGAAGACTGAAGAATGTGAGGCGCTCATAAGTTTCATTCTGTGACAAGTCTGAGTGACCGCTTCCTTGCTGTACTACTTCTTGGTCCTAAACACCATCACAGTCATCACCACCATCATAGTTAATTGAGCATCTACCAGGCACCTCACCTGTATCATCTTATTCAATACTCATAACAGCCCATTGAGATAGGTTATCACTATCCCCATTTTCCCAAAGTCACAGATCCAGTGATGGCTGGTGTCATGTTTGGATTTCAGGGTCCCTGGGCACTTAGCCATTGTGCCATTCTGATGTTTGTATGAGGATAGTCTGTATCCCCAGGCTCCGTACCTTGAACACTGAAGTGTCCACAGAGCACTGAGTCACAGGCCCCTGAAGGAGAAGCATAGCATCCTGCCTGAGCTCTCTTCACAGCAATGCTGGTTACGGACACACTCCTATTGGTGGAATTATTTCTCACTCCCACTTTCTGTGGTGTGTTTGAGACAACGTTAGAGCTTTCAAACACGTTACTATTTGGCATTTTTATTGTTACATAATTTGCAAGTTGCAGAATTAATTCTTACCAAGGTGATTCCAAAGCCTACTGGACAGAATCACCTCAAATGCATGAGGCAAGGGGAACTACCACAACAGAACTGTGCTTGGGGGCCTCTAACTTTCCTGAGAAATGGAAGCTAGTTTACACTCATAGCAACTGTTGAATATAAATTAAGTGAGAACTTCTGAAGCCAGATTCTTGATTTATTTTAATGTGCATATTTCTATTCTAAAGAATTGCCCATTATCTTCTTTACTCAGAAACTGAGTGGCTGAAACAATCTCTGTCTTTGAGGATAGAAGCCTTCATGGTCAATTAACACTCAACCTGTCCTGTGAACTTGACTTCTTGAGTAATTTTACTTGTGACTGGATTTCAAAGTTCTAGCTAGCCAGCTTTGTGAGACTGACAATTTAAATGGCCCTCGCAGAAGTCACACACAAAAATGCTGGGCCGATTGGGTAATAAAGTAGTTTCTTTAAAGTTAAATGAGTCATAATTTAGCCTGAAGTGGATTGATTAGAGAAACACTTGGAAGCTGGCAGGCAGTTGGGATCCTGGCGTCATCTTGGTAATTAGGACTGTTATGATGGCTTTGGCACTGCAGATACAGCAAAGATGGGTCATGTCAAGAGTCCATTCAAACACTCGTGGGTTCAGAGATGCAAACCCAAGTTGAACCTTTTGGTGTTTGAGTTTGTTAACTGTTGGCTAACTGCCACTTCCTGTTCCTAAGAAAAGAGGCTTGAAAAAGTCTCATAAAAAATGACTTAAAAGGCTTCCTTGACTTCAAAGCGCTCTTACAAAACAACATTTTGATGAGTTAAGTGTAAAGGAATCAGAAACATAAGGATTAAATTTCCCTTAATAGAGTCATGTGTCTATAAATGGAGGGAGGCAAAAGTAGTAACTTCATCTTGCTCAACATGTTACAAAAATGTCCAGAGGAGCTATTAATTCCCAAAGTAATCAAATTCCTTCCCAAACTAATCAAATTCTTCCTATCCAATATAATACTACCATAGTAACATCTAGAAAGGCCCACCAAAGGTTCCAACCGAATCAAGACCAACGCATTTGTGTAGGTCAGGTTACACCAGGTCATCCTCTCTCCAGTCCATTACGCCAGCCTCCACTTTAACAGCTGAATATCACAGGACAGAGCCACAAAGAACAAAGAGAACCTCTCAGCCCGGCCTTTCACTCAGGTCAAGAATGTCATCAGCTCACCACACTGATGCATTAAAACGGATTTTGCTGTCTGATTGAAGAGAACACAAACAAACACTCCTTGGCTATCAGTGTCATGCAAAAGGCAGCATTACCTCTTTTATGTATTTAATTTCCACATCTTTAATCATAATTTTGTGGGTTGCTCAGTCTTGAAAATAAATGAATTAGTGTTATTTTCTAAAGGGAGGAAAATGCCTTTGGGCACGAATATATTATGGAATATAGAAAGACATAAAAATCATTTGAACCAGCAATGAACAACTGCAAAGTCTAGTCAAGAATTACTCCTCATTCTTTTTGCCACTAATTTAACTGGCAGACAGGTAAGACCTGATTTACTCTGTGTTTGAAAATCTTATAAAGAACAAAGCACTTAACCTTTGAAGGCAAATAAAAACAAGACCATGTATGTTTAACAATGAAACATTAGCTATCAGTGGATATAAGTTTGCTGACTCTTAGATACACAGTACAACCTAGCTAAATGTTTTGTATTTGGCCAAATATAATCGTATGAATTTTTATAGCAATGTTTCACTAGATTGTGGTTATGGCAGTTTCAGGCAAGAAAAGAGAAATTTCTAAAAGTAGACATTTCTTATTTAAATTTGTTTATGATATTAACTGTTACAGTAATATATAAATATCTGACTTCTTAAAACAAAATTAGTGAGAGAAAAAGGTCCTAATTAATAGAATGCATAAGTACCTTTCTAAATAGTATAGCTTTAATTATGTCAATATAGTTTATAGAAAAGGAAATTAATAAAATCTTTGAATGTTGGCTTAAGGAGTCTATTAATGTTTATATATAATTCCAATGAATATAAATATGTAAACTCATTTATAAAAGTAAATAACATTACTGTTTTTATTTTTTAATATGTTTTCATATTATGTACTACTTTAGCAACTACCAAGTGATAAAACAAAAAACACTGCAGATTTTTATTTCTTTACTAGAGGCTCCGATGCATGAAATTCATGCAAGGGGCTCAGTCCTTGTAGCCCCCACTTTGTCTGGAAGGTCATCTGGAAGGACTTCTGGAAGGATGTCCAAAAGGTCGTTTGGGTGTCCTAATTAGCATATTATGCTTTTATTATTATATATATGCCCAAATCACCAAAGAACATCCCATGAGCCAAAGAACCTAGAGGAGAAAGAACCAACCTCGCCATGCTTCTATACCCCAGCAGAGTTTAGGACTTCTGAGTGATGTTGCCAGGGATCTCATGTAATCTTAGCCTTAGTCACTAGCACAGAATTTTGAATGACCCTTAAGGGAAGAGTTTTAGAAGACCTGCTAAACCGATTGCTGAAGAAAAACATAATGTTAGGAGGACCAACAAGTCCCAATATGTCAGAAGTGTCCAAAGAAATGATTTCACCTAATTGCTTGCTAAATCCCTGGAGAGAAATATTTACCTTGATGGCTTCAGGTAACCACTAAATTCCTGTCTTCATTCTTTAGGAGAGGTAAGAAGCATAGGGCAACCACAGAGCAGACACTGCTGTCCTTTCTTTCAAAAATGATGATTTGCAATTTTCTGTTTTCCAGTCTTTTCTAAATCTTGAGATTAACTACTCAAATTCCTGCCCAAAGATCTTGAATATTTTTCAAGGTGTCTTTATACATATTGGGTTATACTCTCTGATAATGTAATTGTCCAAGAAGCCCTTAGCCCAGTAAATACTTCCCCTTCAAGGAATGCAGTTCTTAAATTCTGCTATTGGAGAACTTCTCATTGGGTTAGATATTTTCCCCTGAGATTCTTCTTACAAAACGTATGCCTTTCCAGACACTAGTAAATAAGCCCTTAAAACATCTGTGATAATTAAGCCATTAAGAAGCTCTCTAAGTTGGGAGCATACTCTATCAGCGAGCATGAGGAGGAGGAAGAGCAGAAGAATAAGAAGAAGCAAGCTGCCTCAGACAAGTTTTGTCAAATTTACCAATTTGTTTAAAACTAGTCCCACTTCCTATTCCCCAGACTGAGCTCTACCACCAAAATTATGGTTTTTTCTTCCATATTTTAGAACAATTTCATGTGCATTATTGACAGTTACCTAATTATCAAATTCAAATAGTGGGATGTCATCTTGAAATACCCATTTTAAAAAATGACAACAGCAACAGCGCTACTCTCCAGGGTTTAGTAACCTTTTCCTCACAGCCCAGGCTGTGTTGATCATCACTACACTGCCTTTACTGGGAGACTGTTTTCTAGTCTCTCAAAACCCCAATGGAAGGGCAGAAAAAAGGGTTAAATAAAACTTCAGGGCTCTGGTTTTAAGATGAACTTGTGCAATATTGGGGATCAAATCAGCAAGTAAAATTGATCATGTATTTGCAATACACAGAACAGAGACTGTCCACACTTCTCAATAATTTTTCTACCAGTGGCAGTGAAATAATCATTTTCTCACAGAGGAGGTCCAACTTCACTTACAAAAAATAGGAATTCTAGGAACTATAGTTCCCACCAGCTAGTTCAGTAGGTGGGCTTTCAGTAATTACTTTTGTTTCAGCGTGCTGGGTAATGTCTTAGTCTGTTCAGGTTGCTATAACAAAACATCATGGAGTGGGGAGCTTGTAAACTACAGAAATTCTTGCTTACTGTTCTGGAGGTTGGAAGTCTGAGATCAGGGTGCCACTGTGGTTAGGGAAGGACCCGCTTCGGGTTGCCTATTTCTCATTGTACCATCACATTGTGCAAAAGGCTAAGGATCTTTCTGCAACTTCTTATAAGGCACTAATCCCATTCATGAAGGTTCCACCCTAATGATTTAAGCACTTCCCAAATGTCCTACCTCCTAATAACATCACTTGAGAAGGATATATTAAGATCATAACAGGTACCATGATACAAGTCTTTACATTTTCTCATTAGATCTCTGTGATTCTGAGTAAAGATGATGTCTATTTATTGGTAAAAACTAAAAAAGAAAATGGAAAAATAAAGTTGATTCATTAGGACAGTGAGATACGGGGAGGCATCTTTGCAGCTATCTAATATAATAAAAGAGAAACATGCAAATTTGACCATTACCACCAGCCAATCAGAGCAGCTGTATGCAAATTAACCCAGCCAAGATGGAGGCCAACAGCCATGGAACTAGAGCAACAGCCATGGAACTAGAGCATACTGTTGCAACTGCCTGCCTAGGCTGGCTGAGCCTCTGCAAAGAGAAACATGCAAATTTGACCGTTACTACCAGCCAATCAGAGCGGCTGTATGCAAATTAACCCAGCCAAGATGGAGGCTGGCAGGGCGGCTCTGCACTGGGAGCCTCCACGGCCGGCCGGCATAGCTGTGCCAGGTGTGTCAGCTCAGTGGGAGGGGGGGTCTGGCCTGGGGCCTCTCGGGGCGTCCAGGAGCAGCTGTCCTGGGTCTGCTGCCTAGCTCCGCCCCTGGGAGCCTCCGAGGAGTATCCAGGAGCACCTGTTCCGGGTCCACTGCCTGGCTCCACCCCCTGGGGGCCTCCCCGGGGCATGCAGGAGCACGGGGCCTCCGCAGGGTGTGCAGGAGCAGCCGTCCTGGGTCTGCTGCCTGGCTTTGCCCCCCGGGGGCCTCTGCAGGACATCCAGGAACGCCTGTCCTGGGTCCACTGCCTGGCTCTGCCCTGGGGGCCTCCGCAGGGTGTCCAGGAACACCCGTCCAGGGTCCGCTACTTTCATCCGCCCCCAGGGACCTCCACAGGGTGTGCGGGAGCGTGTGCTGCACAGTGCGGAGAATCCGAAGCCAGTTCACTGCCCAGCTCCACCCCGGGTGTGTTTGCTCAGCAGCAGGGCCCCACCGAGGGATTCTGCACCAGCGTCCGCCCCTGGCTTGCCACCCAACTCTGCGCCAGGTGTGTCCCCTCAGCGGTGTGGGCCCACCAGGCGTGTGCAATCGTGGGCCCTCCAGTGGGAAAC
>PVJC01014024.1:0-20481 GCA_004026665.1 Murina feae | reverse complement strand
TCGGGCTGAGGGACCCCCACCCCCACCCCCCCAGTGCACAAATTTTTGTGCACCGGGCCCCTAGTAATTATTATAATTTTGTTTGTAAAGTATTGTTTGTTAAGAAGAATTCTAAGCGTGCAATCACTTATTTAAAGCCCTACCTGCATCATCCAGCATTGCTGGAACTTTTGAACTATTCTAGAAGGAGATGATTCAACAAGTTCCACACTCTTTTTGTGTGTGGGTCAAAGTACCCACAATGTTCAGTCAACATGCTTTGGTTATCACATGTGCCTATAAAACAGGTATCTAAAGTCCAAACTGGAGTTACTGAGGCTCAATGACAGCCCCAGAAAGCAACAAGCCTGAGATTTGGGAAATAAGAGACACAGTTATTCCATAGAAGTTGCACAGAGGAAACGCCATGAGACAGAGTAAGGGAATACTGAAATCAGCAAAAGAGCATTGCCATGATTTTTGTAGTCAGATGCTAATGAATTTCCCCAATTCTGAGAACCAGCATGATATCAGAACCTGGGTTGAGCTAAACCTCCCAAGTTCAGCTGGGAAGACATGAAACCACTCCAGCTTGGGAGTTGGGTGTGGGTCAAACAAACCAGCCAGGCTTCCACACCAGTGACTCCTACTTCCTCCTCTTCCCTCAGACACCTCAGAGTGTACTCCCTCTGCCAGCCCCTCCCTCAGTTTCCCCTCAGTAGAATGTCCTTTCCCTTTCGCTACTTTCTAACACTCTTATTTTTTATTCTATTTTAAAAACCTAAAGCCACTGCCATTTGTTTCACAAAGCAATTCTAAGCCTTCTAACCAATGTCAGCTCTCCACATCCCACATACCCGACTCATGGCGGTGCTTGGAAATAGTAGTTATTTATATCAACCGCACTAGTAATGATTGCATGGATTATAATTAACCCTCCCTCACCCTCATTTCAGGGCAGTTGGTCACCCTGACAGAGAAACTATTTAGGGGCAAGACTACCACCTAAACTTACAAATGCCTATGGCTCAACCATCTGCCTCTATAACATTTAAGCCTTTGACTCATTTTATTCTTCCTTTCTATCCTGCTTCAACTCATCCCAGCTTCCGACCTTATGATTCATATATCTCTTTGGTTTCTCCACCAAGCCCTGCTATGGCTCAAACTTTTACTACCCTTCTCAGCCAGGATTCCTGTGCTTCTCACTGACTATGCAACAATTACGTAAAGCTGTTTGTTTATTCACACTGTTAGGGCTCGACACACCAACACAGGCTCAGACTGTGGCAATCCTTCCCAACAGAACCAAGAGTAAGTGATATTATTTAGGTGTTTGATTCTACCAGGCATACCCTAAATCCCGCCAATAATAATGATGACAGCAACCATTCAAGAGCCCTCTGAAGAGAACATGAAAGGTAAACTTAAAACTTGGAATAGGATAAAAAAAAACTAAATATTTTTATTAAAATACACATTAAAGGGGACTCTTTCATATTGTCTCTATATTTTATTTTTAATTTACAATTTTGATTTAGTAAAACAATAATAATTTTTAAGCAAACTTTACTTTGTTCAATCCTTCATTCAATTAATAGGTAAAGGACTTGTAGAGAATTGAGAGGGCGATTCAGCCATGATTATAGTTCACTGACTGAAGTCACTTGCTCTCAATGTTCTAAATAAAACCTCTTCTTGCAATTATGTAATATAGGAAGAACTAAGCTTCAAAACTGACTTTATTGTGTCAAAAGTGGTCTTCCCCTAAAATTAAAGCCTTAGTGTGGTGGCTCTTCATAACACTGAGAAAGAATGGAAATCTATTTTATATTTGGAAATAAACACAGTTCATAAGTGCATGAGTTGATGTGTACTGTATAACAGTCCACTGAAGACAAACAGTTCATCTATTATTATTTTTAAAAAATGAAATTCTGTTGCCTTTTTTTCTCTTTTCAATCTGAACAATAGATTTAGTGATATCCAAAAATTCCATCTTCTACAGTGCAGAGTATTTCCTTTCCAAAAAATACCAGAATCATCTTCCTCTACAAGTCCAGACTACCTATCTCATTAAGAATAGAAAAAAGTGAATTTTCCAGGTCTAGAGGTTGAAAGCTTATAGTGCCCCCAAATATATATTATACAGACACACACACACAAACATAATTTTTTTAAACAGTGGGTCAACCAAGACCAATCTTATTTTCTATTTAAATGAGAAGTTGAAAATAGTACATATGATTCAATTCAAGGTCTTCTAGAGAGTTAAAAATCACACTCTAAATCATCCTAATGAAAAATTCATACCAAATTTTTTAATTCATTTTAACTACCTGTATGGCTCTCTTCCAATAAAAGTTATTCTCTGAAAATCAATAATTTGAAAAAATGGAATGATTTATGATAGTATTATACCTTTTTTTGCTTTTATCAGAAGCTTCATCAAAATGAAAGAAGCATTTATGACAAAGCCTGATGAAACATTTGTAGATGGCAATAAAAGACATTCAGGTTGAGTCTGTTGCCTAATCTATCTCCCAGGTTAACTATCTGTCAAGCTATAAAACCTAAAGAAAATATAATGTTAATCTAAAGACAGATGAGCAATTACCAAATGAAGTACTCTTCTCATGAGACTATTTTGGTGTTTTTTTGTAATTTTTGTCAGATAAAATTGCATTAACATTTTATCCATATCATTGGAAGTAACCACCAGGTCCTTTTCACTTATAAAAAATTAACTAATAGAATTTTCACTGCCTATCATAAGCACAAAATTACAAATACAAAATGGAAATAAACACTTTCTATTGATAAATGATATAAATCAGTAAGACTTATTACATAGGAAGCAATTATGAATTTTACTTTTTGGCCTATAAGCTGAAATTTTTATAAATAATTAGAATAACTACAACTAAGTAAAATAAGCAATTACAATAAAAAGGTTTATTTTCCCTGGTGATTTTTAAGAAAACAACATTAATTTAAACTCAACTTTTAAATCTACTTATAATTTTAAGTGAATACTTGAAACAGTTATTTGGGAAGTAGAATTTTGCTGAAAACATCTACATATTGAAGTAAAGATATCTAAGGTTTGAATTATTTCCACTCATCTTTGTCTTCATTTTTTATTTTGGTAAATAAAATAAGTTTAGTGTACTTCCAAATCAATAGTCAGCGTTTTTATGGTAACATGCCAATAGAAACTATAGTCCTAAAGAACCAAAGGATAACTTTAAGAGTATTCTTCATTATAGAATATTAACTGATTGGCTATATTTCATACAACTTCGACATTTACTGTATTTGAGAAGGGAAATAATTATAGTATCTGCACATATTGGGTGCTAGCAATCCTTAAAAATATATAAAAACTGTTCAACCAATAAGATAGTGTTATAGAGAACTTTAAATACCTTCTTCATAAAGCCAATGTCTTTCCTTAAAAAAAAATCACTTCTTAGATTGTACCTAGAAAACACAGTTAAATAAAGAATTACTGGAATTTATTATACAACCTCATTAAGTCTAGAAGTACAATATAGGGTAAAATATTAAGTGACTGGTTTTTAAAACTGATTTTTCCTTCTGAAGTCCAGCGTCTGACTAGCAGGAAGTAATCGGAGACCATTTTTAAATATGTGACTTCCTTTATTACACTCTTGAGATCTCAGACTATAAACGGAATTATATGTTGTATGTGGGTGAAATCATGTTTCAAGATTTACCAGTCTGCCAAAATTTGAGAATGAGGAAGGAATTTTCCCTTAGAATACTTTAGAATGATCTCGGGGTAGCTCGTATTTTTTAATTCTGCTTTTGGGATTAGGGAATGGGGGTTAACACTAGTGAGGACCGACATAAAAGTGGAAGGATGGTCATTGTGATGGGCCTTTTCATCCCTAGCTTTGTTATTTCCCTGTAAGACTTGGCATCTGGAATATCATTTCATCTTGAAGGTCCTCTGTGGTTGAATGATTTTTGACTGAGTTATATCCTCCCCAGTACAGAAAAATTGATTGTCACGTGCTCTCTAGAAACTAGCATTGAAGGCCATGAGGACTTGTAATGCCCGCTGAGGCTGTGAGGGATGTAAAAGTAACAATAGAAAAGGTTGTTCAAACAACTTGGGACCTCCATTACAGCTTGGAGCTTATCTCCCTTGTCCAGATTGAACTGTGAAATATATTTGAGCACTGAACTCCTTGGGTGGGAGGGCAATGAGAGAACTGTTTTAGTGAGTGATAATACAACTTAGAATCTTCAAATTAAAGGATTGTCTTGAAAACCATTTTTGTGACAATAAAGAAAAACTAACAATGTGATTTGAAATGCTTACATTGATCAGAAACTCCCAGGATGATCTACTGCTTTTCTGTTCTTAAAAGGACTAATAGAGAAAAAAACAGATTTGTAAGTAAATGTACCTTGGAAGTAAATCACACATAGAGTTTTACAAATTTAAAAAATCCAAGGTTCAAAATCTACAAAGCAATGAAAAAATATTTCTTTTTAAAGGACATTATTTATTTCATTTAACCTTTCAGTGTATCTCCTGCTGACTATATTAGTGACCATGCCTTTTTTTTATTGATTTTATAACAAAAGAAAATAAACATCATGAACCATTCTTACCATATTAATCCTCATGTTCACATTGACATTGACATTTTATGACATTTTTCCAGGGTAGGAAGACCGTGGCTTAGGAAGCTTGGTGGTGCTCTAATCAAGTTCCTAGCAACAAGGTAACTTAACCTATGTGATCTCTGCTCGTGTGCAATAGGTGGATACCTTGAACCAACAAACCCAAGTGGATTAACCTTTTAAAAAGGACTTAACAGTAGTGTGTGTGACTTTAATATACAATTTTACCTGAATGCATTAGGTACAAAAAAAATCAATGACTTACATAACACTAGAGGCCCAGTGCACCAATCTGTGCATGGGTGGGGTCCAGCCGGCCTAACCCCAATTGGGGTGGATCAGGCCAGGCCTGTCGGGAGGAGGAGATGGTGGGAGATTGACCATCTTACCTGCCCAGATTGGGGCTCAAGGCTGGGCCAACTGGGGGGAGGGACTGTGGGCAGTTGGCCAGCTGGCCCTACCACTGATCCAAGTGGGGGGACTTGTTGGGGGTGGAGCTGGCTGGGGGTGGGGCCACAGGCAGTTGGCCAGCTGGCCCTGCCCCTGATCCGGTGGGACTGAGCAGGGAGAGGGGATGCAGGAGGTTGTCCGGCCAGTCCCATCCCCATCCGGCTGGTTTGCTGGCCACAGTGGGTGTCATAGCAACTGGTCATTTTGGTCGTTACGGCTCCAGTGGCTGGCTTTTCATATAGTATAGAAATACCTAATCTTGTTTCTTGTTAGTTGTTCATGCAGCCTGAAGCATGTAACAAAAAACAATTGCTGGATTGATTGATATTTCAATACATTGAGTGTAATGAAGGCAAGCTATACTGAACAATAAAAAAGGATATATTAGTTTTCTATTTCTATTATCTTCTATTTCAAAATGTAAATAATCCCCATGACAGCTTGCTGGGATAAAGTGGGCTCATTTTACTCTTGGATTTCTAGTATATCTCCTAAGAAAAGTATTGAAAACTGCAGTATGTTGAAACCTTCCAATGAATATCCATATGAAATGGTTTCAGAGACTAACAAAGTATGCCTTTTATTTTTAATTTCACCACAGAGAGCAATATAATAATAGCACTCACTAAATTTGGGTCCAAATAAAACCAGAGCTGCCTTTTAGGATCTCACAGTATCTCTTTCCGTGTGAGTTGTGAAAGGAACAGCTGTCTGCCCGGGCATGTCCTCGGAGAACTCTTCCTCCAGTTAGATCATTAAACTATTAAACAATAATGAGCCCGCATTCTCTCAGTGATACATAAGACTCTTTTCTTGCTATTGTTATTTTTAATTCTCAGATTTGAGTTTTCTTCTATGGCTATAATTTTTGCTTACACTAGCCAGGCTGTCTATTGAGCTACTTCCAATATGGAATTTAATTGGACCCGATTCCTTAACACTAGCTCAGAGAGTAGATTCTAAGAAAATAAACTTACTGAACTGAGAAAGCAGAGAAATTAATGGCATTCCATTTCAGAATGTGACAGGCAATGTGAAAAGAATCCTTCCCTGACAAATGTATATTTTCCTTATCTGCTCTGTACTTGTTCTGTGCCTCACACTAACAAACAGAAACCACGTGGCTATAAATCTATTATCTACAGTATATTTTTATTGGAGATGAATCCTCACTGTAACCAAGATGTCAGAGTCTGGCAAAATCAGATTTGGCTATATATACAGAATAGAGTTGTTAGGACACTTCAAACATTCCTGGGCGTTTTTAAAGTACATTTATTAGAACCCCTGGGAGTACAGTATTGTCTTCAAAGTCAAAGAAAAGTAACTTTTGAGGATTTCTAACAAACTAGGAAAAGGGTGACATCCAGGTCCTGTGCCGGTTCATTTTTCTCTTGAGCAATTCCTGCCCCTCCCTGCGTTTTTTCCATTTGCACTGTGATGAAAAGTGATTTTAACATTTGACATCCTGGTGTGTTTCCTCCTTCTAAACAGTAAAAATCATCTAAGTGGTTCTGTTTAACCTTTGTGTTTGGACCACCAGGAATCAGAGAAAAGTGCCAGTTCATCTTTGATACTATTTAAGATTATCATGACAGGCATACCTGGTCGTTGCTTTGTGTGTCTGCATAGATGTAGTCTTACTATTCGTTTCATGGGGTCTGACCTTTCTCTTTTGTATTGCAAACACCTCTCTTTCTCCTCCCCAACATCTCCATGATGCCCTGCAAGATGCCAAAAGACTAATTCTGATTTTTATACATAGTCTATTTTTGGAAAGAGTATTTGTTATTTGTGACCAATTTCTGGGTTGCTCGTACTCCCTACCTCATCCCATTCCAATCTGAGTCCAATGCAGCAATGGATCAGAGCTAGGCGGCACATTCCTCACTCTCACCTCCTCTCAGTGACTTTCTGGAGGGGCAGAATCCCCAAAGGTGCATAGCATGTGCCCACAAAGGCCTGTTCACACTGCCCTAAATGAGCATATGACACCCTCAAACCTGCATCTTGAGTGATAACTTGGCTTCCCCCCAATAAGTAAACCACCTGAATTTATAGAAAATACCTTTTGAACTAAGAAAATACATCATTCAATCATCCCTCCTGACACAGGGAGAGACAGCCTCCCAAGGTTTCAGGTCCTCTGGCTACCTCTGTTACTCTCTCCAGGAGAGAACAAAGCACTCACCTCCCATTAATTCCCTCACCATCTCCAGTCATGTGGGGTAACATTCTTATTGTCTGACATAGAGCTCCTCACAGCATTCCATATATGTGCACATCTTTGATGTGGGGCTTATTAATGTACTAACCAGGGGAAAATATACAAAAGAAAAGATGACCTAGAAAAAGAATAACAAAAAATTCTAGGCATGAATGAAAAAAAAATTGATTTTTTTTTTGCAATAAAATGGCTAAAAGGAAGAGAAAGAGACTAGCAATGCCCAAAACATAACAATGCATGGACATGTGTATGCATTTTTTATTTCCTCCAAAGATCTTTATTACAGATTATAATTAATACTAGAAGCCTGGTGCATGAAATTCGTGCACTGGGGGGTGTGTTCCTCAGCCCAGGATGCACCCTCTCCAATCTGGGACATTCCTCTCCCAACTGCTCACCTGCCTGCCTGATCACCCCCTAACCACTCCCCTGCCAGCCCAGTCACCCCCAACTGCCCTCCGTGCTGGCCTGGTCACCCACAACTGCCCTTTCCTGCTGGCCATCTTTGACCACATGGGGGAGGTCATCTTGTTTGAGGGTATGACAGTCAATTTGCATACTACCTCTTTATTATATAGGATAACTCCTACTATAAAACAGTTTTCCATGAAGCATATAATCACTATAAAACTCTGATGCTTTTTTTCTCTCTGGCCAAAACCTTGAAGCTAGGATAACTGGGTTTGTTTTTACCTCATCACATCACTTTGGGATACCTTCAACCAAATCTCCTTTGAACCAAGTCCAAATTCTGCTACAAATGTTTGTGGCCATTGTTTGTATTCTTCATTTTGTTCTGTATTTGTTCTGTGTATCATGATTTGCCTCACATATTATACCATCCACATAGCTACAGAAAGTCTGAGTCTGCCTCTTATAAGATCAGTCATCATAGTAAAATGTGAGTAAGAGAGGCGGTATGCATAGTGGTTATGCCTCTGGAGGGAGACCCATTGGGGTCAAATACTGCCCCTACCTCTTCACAAATATATAAACTTGGGCTAGTTACTTAATCTTGCTTATCTCAATTGTATTTCCATAAAATGGATATAAGAATAATGTCTATTAAATGAGTAGTACTTATTAAGAGACAGGAAAGATTCAATGAGATAATAACATCCTTACAAAGTATCTGCTACACAGTAAGTGTTCAATAAATCATACTCAATAGTATCATCCTATGTAATATGCAAATTGTCATTACACTGTGATGCATAATGACTGACTGCATAATTACTGGATCACGGATCAGCAGGAGGGTGGGGCAGCAAGCTACAAGCAGGCGGTGGAGAGCTACAGGAGGGGGCAGGGCAGCAAGCTATGAGGGGGATTGGAGGAAGCTGCAGGAGAGCAGGGCAGAGGGTGGAGAGCTACTGGAGGACTACAGCAAGCTACTGGCAAGCTACTGGCACATGGATTCATGTGCAGGGCTTCTAGTTCAATAATAAATATTTTGTTTGTTTCTGCTGTGCCCAATCATCAGTCACCTTTTTCTGTACTTTGATTCTTCCTGTTTACCTCCCTAAATGTGATATTTATTTATTTATTTATTTATTTATTTATTTATTTATTTATTTTATATCATAAAGTTTTACAAAGACTATATATCTACACAGGCCAAAACTTAAAGTTGATTGAAATGAGCTATTTTGCTTACTTTTGAAATCCAGATCCTCTCTTCTCCCCCTGAATTATTAAAAAAAAAATACATTCTATGCTTCCATGTTTGTTCTTTTCTCTTTTCTTGGTCTAATCTCTCTTTCTTATAAGGCAAAAGAAGGACAAAATAACCATTGTGCCATTTTTAGTTCCTTGGACACATCATAAATTTTAAAAACTTGATGCTTTTGCATACGCTCTAGCCTGTAATTGGATGGAATCTTCCCATTTTCTTGGTTGTTTATTTGCTAAATTTCTATTTATCCCAGGCATCTATACAAAATGCAATATCCACTATTAAGCTTTGCTTTATCTCCCAAGAATACAGTAAGAGTACCATAATAATGCAGTCAGAACTCTGAGTTGTCATGCAAAGTGTCATATATATGGATATTTTTTGTGTCCCGATCTCTCATAATACACTTAGTTCCTTATTTTTTATCATGTCTCTAGCCTCTGATATGTGGATGTCACATAATATGTGCTTAATAAATATACTTTGAATGCATGAGAGTTTTCTATCTTCTACAAAAAGAGGCTAAATAATTTGTAAATGTACCTAAAACATGGCATTCATAGACTGCAAATCCTTAAAAAGGTTGCATGAAGAAAAGATAAAATAGGCAAAGCCAAGTAAATGATTCAGGACAGTGTACTGCACAGAAGGACCCTTCAACTTTTGGTGTCAGTTAATTTATTTTGATAAAAAATTCTAGAGCCTTCCCTTTGAGCTCCACCATGCTTAATCAACAATCATAACTTGTTATGACATCAAGTTACTGCCTTCTTCCAAGGGAACCCTTCACTATCACTTAGAATCTTAACTATAAGCAAGATAAATATTAAAGACTATCATCCAACAGAATCATGACTATCTACTATATTATGCTTCTCAATCTTTGTATGAATAAAACTTTTACGAATTCCACCATGACATCAAGTAAAAAATCATTTTTCATACAAAATATTATATGTTCATAGATATCTGGATATTTTATTTACTATAAAATATAAGGGTATAAAATTGTCATAGGTTGTCTAAAACTATTGTATGTTGTTTTGCTATGAGGTTAAAACTTCCCATGTAATTAATTGCATTAAAATTATGCCATAAGGCATAAATTACTTATGGAGTAACTAAAATATGAGACAGCAACATAATGTATAATGTTCTTACTGGGAATAAATTTGATGGCTATGACTAAATTGTAGACAGACCTAATTCAGGCTTTGCTATCAGTCAGCTATCATCTGTATATATAAAAGCCTAAGCAATCAAATGACCGGTCAACTGGTCACTATGACATGCACTGACCACCAGGGGGCAGACACTCAACACAGGAGCTGCCCCCTGGTGGTCAGTGCACTCCCACAGTGGGAGTGTCACTCAGCTGACTGAGCCATCCAGTCAGCTAGCCTGGCACTAGCCTGGTGGCAGCCACTCTCTCTCAATAGTCCTGCAGGTCCAATCTCCAGAGAATGGGCCAGGTACCGACAAACTGGCACCACTGAGCTAGCACCACTGGCATGATCCTGACAGTGCCACTGGCCTCCTGGGAGTACAGCTGCTTTCCCTCCCTAGCCACTCCACAAGGAAGAAACGATATAAAAATGGCCACAAGGAGGCTCCTGACAATCTGCACAAACATCAGTGGGACAGATCTGGGTCCTGGGCCTGCAAGGGCCTCCCCCCACCCTCCTTGGGTGGTTGCCAGACGCAAGGCTCATACTGACAAGTGCCACTGTGGTGGTGCAAGCCTCTCCTGGTCAGAACTGAATAGGCGCAAGCCTGCGGCACAGTGGGGCCAGGATGAGTGGGAGGAGCAAGGAGGAGCAGCAGACAGCTTAGGCCAGTTTAGGCCCAATCCCCGCAGGCCACAGAGAGAGACCCCACCTGTGTGTGAATTCATGCACTGAGCCTCTAGCGTTATAATATAGGCCACAGACTGGTGTCTCTGATCATTGGCTATTTCAGAAAGTAAGAAGATATCTGACAGGCTTCCTCCTGGTTCACAGTAGCTAGGAACCACAGTTGCTAGGAAATAGGGCTTAGCCTGAGGTCAGATAGCTAATTTATGTCTAAATGTCTGAGTTTAATCCTCTGAATCCACACTCCAAAGCAGATCTATCCTCTCATTCTTTTGCCATTGTCAGTCTTTATTTCAAGAAGGTAAATTTATAACACAGAAATGATTCAATGCAATACAGCTATGATACGTAGAGAAGAAAAGATTTCCAAATGTCCAGCTATATTAAGATCACAAAATTAGGCAAAGGACAGAAGAGCCCCTTAAATAGCTAGCTGGTTCCTATCTTTGCCACAGCAGTGGTTCTCCAACTTAAATCGTGTGGGGAAACTTCTAAAGAAAAAACTCCTCATGATTAACCTAAATTTTATTTTTAAAAAGATAAGGAAATCATGGTGGGATTACTGAAATCTGCATGAAGTGTGAAACCAATTCAACTACTGTTGAAATCTATCAGGAAGATAATAATCAGAAATGAGTTTTCAATTCTTACAGACATTGGAAAGACTTCCAATTTTGGCACACACTACCACCAAACCATTGAAGGAAAGGAATAAATCCTGGGCATTCTTCTTTTATATCAATACCAAGAAAGTTTGCACATGAGTCAAATTTTCTTACATTGTTCACACTTTGTGTTCAACTTCGAGAACCTCATGAAAAATAACATCCATTTGGCTTTCTTTAACATGATAGCAGTTTTCACATTTAAAGTCAACTTCTGTTATTTTCTTGTTAGCTCGTTCAGAATTAAAGTACTTCTAATTGCCAATTTTAACCTCAAAAGAGAAATCATTTTTGTCTCTTCAACTGGAACAATAATTCTGCTGTAAGCACAATGGTGGACCCACACTGTAGCTGTCATTTTGTGCTGCCTCAGATGCAGCCACATCCCAACATGGAGGAAATTCAATGCTCTCATTGTAGGAACCAGTCTGGTTTTAGACACAAGTCCAGACGCAGGCATGGAAATGGGATTCAGTTACAAAATGGCCATTGGGATAAGGTAGAATATGCTACTGTCAATTTTTTCAGGTGACCATAAACTCAAACAAACACTGTTTTAAAATGCTTGTAAAGGACCCATGGATCCCAAAGAACACATCTGAGAAAGATCCAAAAACCCCATTTTGAGAACCACTGCATTAGAGGATTGCACACTGGCTTTAGTTCTCAGAGCCCTTCCTAACTCAAATTTCTAGGCACCCTTTAAGTCAGAAGGCAGCTGTTCTCAACAAGGTCATTGTCCTAAGGGCGTGAACTAAATAAAAATGCCAGCTTTTCCTAAGTGAAACCAGTGAGCAAGATACATCAAAGTCACAACAGCAGGTCAGGTGACAGTGAAAGCCAGGTGGCACTTGCTGATGAGGACGAGACATGTGAGCCCAGAGCAGAAACACATGAATTCCAAACTGTTTGGATCCAGAGCAAAGCCTCTTCTGGCCATCAACGGACAATGAATAGTCTGAGGCAGGCAGGCTCATCATGTATAGGGGCTGTCCTGGTAACACGTCCCACGTCCCAGCAGACCTCAGATCAGACTCATGCTGATGGGGTGAACATAATTGGCTGCAGAATCCTACTCCTAAAATCTCCTAAAACCAGGTGTCTAACTTTTGGACAACCTCCCAAATACCTCCAATGTCAGGAAAACCTGCCTGAAAAGCAAATTTAGTTTATTTAGAGGGATTCATAGTTGGAAATATTTGTTTTGATACTAGTTGTCACTGAGAGAGCATAAACTATGACCTGTGTATGTCCAGTATCATATTAATTTTTCACAATGATGCTATGAGGTCACCGATGTTATTTCCAGTTTGTGAATGAATAAGTTGAGAGTTTAGGTGTTAGAGGGAGTCGGTTACCCATGTCAGTTTCTGCTCTAGGTGCTAGTGTGTGCTAAACTACTAAGACATATGTAGTATATGGTATACTGTCCATTACAGAGCAAACATCTTCATTTATAACCATAAGATCTATCTTGTGCCCATTAAGTTCAAACCTTTAGGTGTGCCCTCCCATCAATTCATAGCATTTGATGTATACTTTTTGAGTGACAGCCTCCCTGTCCTCAACTTTTACTTCTGTCCTATTGATCTGATCCCACATGTCTTCCTCCACTCACAGGAGAGAAAAAAATCTTTGGGGTCTCTACTTTATGAAAACATAGGCCAACATATTTAGGGTATATATTAGGAAAAAGATCTCTTAAAAACTTTTAAGGGAATAATTCATCAGCACTTTTACAAAAGATGAAAACCCACTTCTCACGAAGCACATGTGAAAATATAGTGCTATACATACAGAGAAAGCAATAAATATGGAAAAAAAACAACAGTGAAAAACAGGCAAGGTAACATGTGAGGGTCATTCTGTAGCCAAAACATACATTTTATCTCAAACACCCAATCTGTTGCCTGCCATACGCTATTCACTGTATAAGGTCTTGCCCAGAGCACATGAAATTGGTAACTGAGGGAGTATTCTACATTAGCTTTTAAATCTTCCTTCTTGAAAGTGGTTTTCGAGGTCTGGATTCCTGATAATTATTTGTTTCTCTCATCCAGGTAATCATTGTAGTTTTCCCATCCTTTTTCAGTACATTGGCACAAACTATTTGATCACTTATTTTTATTGAATTTAGAATAAAATATCAATTAAGTGATGTGGTGACGTTTTGATTTAGGTATTGTTTGGTCAAACCCAGCTGAACATTGTCCTTGATTGCCGTAATCTCCCAGCTGATGCTCTGCAGACAGTCTGTAACACTCTTTCCAGTATCTGCTCCTGAAGTGGTACGCAAGCACTGAGTATTCATTTCAACGCCTTCTTCGGGGTAAAGTACAATTACTAGTAAGTTACTTTCAGTTTCATTAACTATGCTATAAACTCTGCAGAAACCTGAGTGTCGGTGCCATGCTCTGGTTTTACTTGTTAACTGAAGGGAAAAATCGTTAACTTTTTCATTCTTACATTGAATGTATGCATTGTATACAAACCTCTTACTGCTATGCCGTGCTGTACCTTACCAGTTCCAGCAACTCAGCTGTCATGTCAACAGTTCAGGAAAGAAAAGCCGCACGTCTTTTTAGCACAGTGTTTTTATAACTCTGTACACTTCCTGTAAACTCGCTAATCATCAGGGATCTTGGCAATAAAAACTTTCATACTCACACATCAAAAAAAAAAAATACCTACAGCATTCTTTCCCTTTCTGCCTACCTCCCACATTTATTAGCCCGAATTACCACCCATGTAAATATGAGTCACTTCTCTTGGACATATATTTTATAGTTACTCACCTCAGGATATACTCAGCTTAGATAAAGCCTTAGCTCTTTAGAAATTCCAGCCACCACCCATTATCAGTAGGCAAAGAAAAATCTTATGTCATAGAATAAAGGAAATAAGTACTATTTTTTAAAAGCACAAAAGAATAATTAATATGTTATGTGCATTTGTAGTTATGACTTGAGCAGAAAAAAATGATTCAGTTGTAATAGAGGAAAAAATAAGCAAAATCCTAAGTTTGTAGTTTCATTCTTTTTAATAGAATCTTACCAAATTCCTAATGGAAATATTCAGATAACAATCACACAGTTAATAAATATTCAATAAGCAAATGTCTTACATTGCCTACTTAGGTTAAAAAACTATGATTGGTTATGTATTGATGAATTGATTGATTTGATGTTCATTCAAAAAATAACGTTTAGCTCCTATTAGTTATAAACCTATTCTGGATCATAAAGGTACAAAAGTGAACCAGGCAGATCCAGACATCGCATTGGGTCCACAGTTATCGCATGAGGTAGAGAACCAAGACAGGGGGCAATTACCACATATTATAATGAGCCTTGTTTGGAGAGAGCATGTGGCAAGGGATGCAACCCGGTAATCCAGACATGAGGTACCAGGGAACAGACTGTTAAACATAATCTAAATGATGGCCAGCAGTTAACCCAATGAGACAATGAAAGGGTGGTAGAGAAAAGGACAGAGAAGTAGGGTAGGAAGGGCGCTTATATTTGAAATTTGATCAAAGAATATACAGGAACCCCTTTATTTTGGTAAAATTAAAGTCAACTAGGATTGGAAGATGGGATGGTTCAGAGAACTTTTATTTACAAGAGCTTCTCTAACTTGTATAATTAGAAAAGTCCTGCTTCAGCAAAATTATAAAAGTTTACAAGTCACCTACTCTCAGGTTGCTCATAAATAGGAAAAAATAAATGTCTATTGTGCCCATTAAACACCTCTTAACCATTATAGTAAAGAAAAGAGACCATATGCCTACCCTCTGGGAGTTTACAATTTTGTTTGGGAACACAAGGCTTGCAAATAAATCAATTTGGCGGAGGGAGCGGGAGGGAGAGAAGGGACTGAGACACCCAACTGTAAAGTCCTAAATTAATGCAAAAATCAGAGATTAAAGTGTTATGGCCACAAGCCAAGGAAACCAGCCACCACTAAAACGAGAAGAGTGGACAGGTTCTCCCTTAGTGTCTCTGTAGACAGGGAAGGTGCTCTAAGGAGTACCTTCAAGTTTCTGGACTCCAGAACTGGGAGGTAATCAATCACTGTTTGTTTTAAGCCACCAAATGTATGGCCATTTGTTACAGTGGCCCTAGGACACCAAGGCAGAGGCAGTGAGCCCTCCATTGTTGTAAATATTTAAGTCTGGAGTCTACTTCTAAAATGAGTGCTTTGGAGATGATTCTTGTTCAAGGTGGGAGGCTGAGTTCAGTAATATGTTATTTTCAACTCTAAGATTTTGCACTTGCAATTTTCACAGAGCTATCATAGCCTCGTCCTGTTGTTTATTGTATCATTTCTCTGCAATTAGGCTTAATGACTAGAATATATTTGACTACCGATAGAATATTGAAGATCTTATTTCCAAAGTTGTTTATACACAAACTTGATCTATTACTTACACGGTCTCTTGCTTTTCCTTTCATTGCTTTCATTTGTTGTCACAAAAGGTTGAATTAACTAACATGAAAACATTAACTGTTCTGATTACGCAGCTGTCAGTTTTTCATGCTCCTTGGGAATATTTGCTGGAAAAATAAATGGAGTTGGGCTGTTACATTTGTTACCAAATCATTGGAAATTCCCTTATTGCACTTTGAATCATCCTGAGACACACTTATTTTTAGCCATTTTTTGATGTTGTCATAAATCAGGGTTCATCGCTACAACCTTGTGACTCATGACTCATCTGCATAAATAAATATTGAGAAACAGCAAATACAAATATCTCTTTTTTTAAACAAAAGAACGTAAGTGGGTGACAAGGCATTCTTTATATCTAGAAGTTAAAGTCCATTGTACTAAATCTGACCTGTTTTGATGCTTTTCACTCTTTCTTCAAACATTAAAAGTTAGTGATTACATAGAACCCTTTGGAGGGTTTGCTGAATATTTTTAGCCATTTAATTTTTTATATCTCAATTTAAGATAATATCTGATGATATTTGATGGAAGTACCCTACTTATAGCTGAGCATTGCATATTTACACATGTTATGGAACCTTTGATTATACATCAGATGTTAGTTTTAGTAATCATAAGCCTTGGAAATATTGGGATTAATCTATAAAATGAATTGTAAAAACCACTAAATACCAAAATAGTGGCATGTGAGAGATCTCTGCTTTCTTGCAATCCTGCTCACTCCTACTCTTAAACCTGTCATTTCCTGTTATTCTCTTACAATATCCTTCGCCCCCGACCTATTGAAGGGGCTCACAATATAGAGGAAGGGTCAGAGATACACCCAATAACTACAACACAGAAAGTGCTGCAGTAGAGTAATTAGCACGGTACAATGGGAGAACAGGTGAGGAAGAGGTTTTCCTTCTGGAAAAGACTAGAGTGAGGAAAGTCTTAAACAGTGAGCAGGACTTCCACAAGCAGCCTTGAGGAAACGTGGGTTTCACAAACTGAAGTAGAAGTAGGAAGGGCCCAGAGAAGAGAGAAGGTTAAAACAAGGTTTGAAGATACCAAGGCAAAGAGATGACGGGCAATGGGGGCAGGGACTGGAGGATGGGTCGGATTTGGGTTTCATTATATAAGCTAGAGGCCAGGTGCACAAAATTCATGCATGGGTGGGGGGGGTCCCTCAGCCCAGCCTGCACCTTCTCCAATCAGGGATCCCTCAGGGATGTTTGACTGCCGGTTTAGGCTCAATCCTGTGGGCCTAAACCAACAGTCGGACATGCCTCTCACAATCTGGGACTGCTGGCTCCCAACTGCTTGCCTGCCTGCCTGCCTGATTGCCCCTAATTACTTCTGCCTGCCAGCCTCATCACCCCTTAACCACTCCCCTGCCAACCTGATTGATGCTTCCCTGCAGGCCTGGTTGCCCCCAACTGTCCTCCCCTGCAGGCCCAGTCACCCCTAATTGCCTTCTCTTGCCAGCCTGGTCACCCCTAACTGCCATCCCCTGCAGGCCTGGTCCCCCCCTCAACTCCCCGCCTTCCCTTGCAGACCTGGTTGGCCTCAACTGCCCTCTCTTGCTGGGCTAATCGCCCACAACTGCCCTTTCCCGCCTTCCATCTTGTGGTGGCCATCTTTTGACCACATGGTGTGGCCATCTTGTGCAAGGGTGTGATGGTCAATTTGCATATTACCTCTTTATTATATAGGATTAGAGGTCTAGTGCACAAAATTTGTGCATGGGAGGGCAGTCCCTCAGCTCAGCTTGCACTTCTCATAATCCAGGACCACTGGCTCCTAACTGCACACCTCTACCTGCAAGCCTGATCACCCCTAACCCCTTTTGCCTGCCAGGCTGATCACCCCTAACTGCCCTCCTCCGCTAGCCTGATTGTCCCTAACTGCCTCTGCCTTGGCCCCCACCACTGTGGCTTTGTCCAGAATGACATCCAGATGGATATCCGGAAGATGTCTGGCCTAATTAGCATATTACTCTTTTATGAGTATAGATATAGGGAAGCCATGGAAGGCTTTTGAGTTCAGAAAAGATTTGCTGTCTAGGAAGCTCAGATGACATGGATAAAAGGTAAATTAGAGGGAGAAGAGCTGGGTTCAGGTCATTCTTCTTTCCAGGTCAGAAGGTGGGAAGCAGGTTTTCTGGAAGAGGGATGGAGAAGGAGAAAATATGTGGGAGCCCCAGGGGAAAACCAGTCTTGATTAATGGTGGGAAGTCAGAGAGAAGGACAGCAGGTAAGACCAGTATATGACTCCTCGGAGTCTGTTCTGCTCCATAATTTCAGGCACGATGGTTCCAAAAAACTCAACAGCTGCCTATTCAAATGCTAAAGTAATGGGGAGTGAGAGTCCAGTAATATGCTTTCAAACTCATCACACAACTTAAAATACCATTTGAATTAAGTCCAAGTTGTTCAAAACAAAACTCCTAAAATTCAACTGACAGCTTTGCTGCCTTATTCCATGAGGTTTGTGAGCAGGATCAGCAAACTTTCAACCATCTGTTGTTTTCCTACATTGCTAGGGCAAACTCTAGAACTTCCCCTGCTATGCCGTCACTTAGTGCCTTATTAATTTTTAGCCCAAGTAAAGGCATTTTATATGGTGTTTACACGGTGAGTATAGGTGTGTACATGGTTAGTGAATATGTGCTGGGCGTGGGAGAAGAGTTTAGTGTGAGGTCTACATTCTGCTTCTCCCAATAATGGCATCAAATGCAGCTGCTGCCTTCCAGCCCAGCCCATTGAGTGCGCAGTTGTCTTTTATGTGCAGCACTTGATGGAGCCAGTCCTAAGTGCCTTTTATCCTGGGCTGAACAGAGTCTGCCCACTTAGCTGTCACATGTCCCCTTCCCTTCTGCCCCCTTTTTATGGGGTGTGCTCTCTCCAGCACGTTTCTCTGCAGGTAAAAGTCTGGCTTTTTGTGGAGAGGTGAAGGCTGCGCAGCCTATACTCCCCATCACATGTACCCCTCCCACCCACTATTGGGTTCTGACATATTTGAGTGACGTTTTGGTTTGGTTTTCTTCTTGTAACCAGGATCTTTGGGAGGCAGTATTTCATTTTTACACACTTGGGAAAGTGTTTGAAAAGGCAGGAGAGAGTGGTGCAGCCTGCACACTTAGACAGTTCCAGGTGTGCTCTCTGCCAAGTAGATGCTTCCTTAGGAGGGAGACTACTGTGGGGCAAAATTCTGCTCACCGTGTGCTGTGATCCCTTTTTTCCTACAAGGGTCCCTGTGCTTTCCAGGACAAGGAAGCAACCCTGTTTGCTGATGTCAGGTCTCAGAATCACTGTTTATATTCTCTGTTGCCTGGTGGCAAACACTGATTTGCAGGCCTAGAAGTCTCCTAGATGGCAGGAAGGGCCACTCAGCTAATTCTCCAACCACATTTGGACAAATAGAACTGAATGTTCTTTTGAAGGTGGGTTTGCTCCTTTTTTAAAGACCTCCCTAGATTCAAAGGTATAATAGAAAATAATACTAATTTCAGTGCTCCCTCCAGCCCTCGCCTTAGTTGGAGAAATCGTTCTCTGGAGTTTTCCCTGGAAGCCTGTGGAAATAGTGAGGCTAGCAGATCTGAACACTTTCTCCAGCAGAATGTTGTAGTGCTCCTCAGAGTCAGGTTAAGACTTCCTCTAGATTCTTCAGAGCTGAAGATCTGGTTCTGAGCGTAGGCGGGAAAAGTAGTGCATGTAGGAAATGAAGCACTTTGCCAATAGCAAAAGATCGAGGTTCTAGTGTTGGCTATGCTGTTAATTAGCTCTATAACCCAAGACAAGTCACTGTTTCCTTGAAAATAAAAGTCACACTAAGTCAATAGTTCTCACCTCAGAGAAGGGAGGATATTATGATCACCTGAGTGTTTGTTTATGTATCCGTGCATGTGTGTGTGTGCGTAACACTCAGGCCTGAGTGGCTCTCCCTGCCAACTAAAAGACTTCTGGAAACCAAGAAGTCAGGAATCAATGTCTTATAGAAGTTTCTAAGGTGTGTTTTTTTTTTTTTTAAGATTTTTAATTGATTAGAGAGAGAAAAAGGGAGATGGAGAGAGAGAAATATCCATCTACCTAGAATTAAACAGGCAACTCTTCAGTGCATGGGATGATGCCCAACCTACTGAGCCACATCGGCCAGGGCTAAGGGTGTGGTTTTTTTTAATGTATTTTTAATACAAATCATCCTTATCTTCATCCCCCATTTCCTGATAGAGAATCTCTGTATTACATCATATTTAAGATCCCATTTGTCTCTAACACAGCATGACTCTCCCTGAAGAAAAAAAATTAGGGAAAGGCAAACTAAGACAATTAGATGCCCATATAGATCTACTAGAATGCCCAAAGTCCGCAACACTGAGAACACCAAATGCTGGCAAGAATGTGGAGCAACAGGAACACTCATTCATTGCTGGTGGAAATGCAAAATGGTACAACCACTTTGGAAGACAGTTGGGTAAGCTTCTTCTAAAACTAAACATACTCCTACCCTGTGATCTCACAATCACACTCCTTGGTATTC
>PVJC01014023.1:0-37077 GCA_004026665.1 Murina feae | reverse complement strand
GCTGCCGTCATCTTAGTTGAGTTAATTTGCATATTTGCTCCTGATTGGTTGGTGGGTGTGGCTTGTGGGCATGGTTTGTGGATGTAACGGAGTGAGGATTAATTTACATATTACTCTTTTATTAGATTAGATAAGCCAATCTGGATACGTTATTAGCTAAAACCCATAGTGTACAATAGAGTTCACCTTTTGAGTTGTGCATTCTGTGGATTTTGAAAAATGCATAATGTTTCATACAGGATAGTTTTAGTACCTAAACATCCCTTATGCTCCAACTATTTATTCCTCTCCCTATCTGGCAGATTGTTCTGTCTATACAGCTTTTCCTTTTCTAGAATGTGTTATACAGTTGGAATCATAAAGCCTTTTCAAATTATCTTCTTTCCCTTGGCAATATGCCTTGAGATCCCCCCATGTCTTCTGCAAATGGTTCCCTTATTATATGTGTAGCTTTATAAGTAACTGCAAACTGCTTTTAAAGTGGCTTTAGCATTTTGCATTCTGACCAGCAATAAATGGGAATTTGTTGTTCCATATTCTTGCCAGCATTTGGTGTTATAGGGGTTTTGGGTTTTAGTCATTCTAAAAACTGTGTTGTTGCTTTAATTTGCAAATGCTAAATGATGTATGATGCTAAACATCTTGTCATATGTGTATATGTGTTTTTGATCACTCCCTTACTTTCTGGTGCTGTAGGAATTGCAGGCTTATCTTATGTATTTCCTGCCTCAGTTCTAGAATAAGTCATTTGCTTTGGGAACTCTATTTTTTCCCATGAGAAAAATAGTATTAGAAAGCAAAATATGTGCTTCTAAATGCTTGTTACTACTGGGGTGTCATTGCTCTTAAGCCATCTCAGCTGACAGAAGAAGGACATTTATATGTGTATAAATATAACCTGTATACATATACATAACTATATCTATTGCCATATGCAAGCATTTTCCACTACAGTAAGCTAAGCATGAGTTCATACTGGTGTTTCCAAGTCTAGTACCTTCCTACATGGATCACTCTAGATTCCTCACCTTGCTCAACTCTAACTTCTCACTTCATCAGTACAACCCCTGGCTCCCACAATCTGTTGACAATATACTCATTTATTCAATACAGTATTCCATATCAGAATTAACTGTTACTCCATGTAAAACAACTTTATCGGCACAAGTAGTTATGTACAGTTGTTTGGGCCTTTATTCTTATAGAGTCCACTCTTTCCAAAATTACCTAAGTCAGTACTTTTTCTCTTGACTCCTTTCAGTGAGAATGTTTCATATGTTTTAATACAAATAATTTGTTTGGTCACATTCTCAATGTCACTTTCTCAAAAGCCCAGACCTCCTAAATGATATTTTTAAATTTGCCTATATAAAGATTTTATACTTCGTGCTGCAAAGTTCTGTGGGTTTTACAAATGCATCGTGACATGCTCCCTCCATTATGATTTTACTAGGAGCCCGGCGCACAAAAATTTGTGCACTCAGGGGGCGGGGGGGAAGAGGGGTTCCTCAGCCTAGCCTGTGCCTTCTCGCAGTCTGGAACCCCTCAGGGGATGTCCACCTGCTGGTGTGCCTGGCCAGCCTGGGTGAGGGGCTGATGGCTGTTTGCAGGCTTGCAAAGCCCCCCAGTGGGGACCCTCACCCCATGGCGGTGTGGCCAGCCTGGGTGAGGGGTTGAGGGCCGTTTTCAGGCTGCCCACAGGCCCTTCAGGGTTCGGGTCCCTACTGGGATGCCTGGCCAGCCTGGGTAAGGGGCTGAGGGGTATTTGCAGGCTGACCACAGCTCCCATTGACCCAAGGTCCCAGCGAGGCTGGCTGGAAGCAGATTTCTGGGGTTTATTTGTCTTCTATAATTGAAACTTTATTGCCTTGAGCAGAGGCCATAGCCAGCCTGGGCAGGCAGTTTCCTCCTGTTTGCTCTAGCTCCAAGCTGGCCTCCTGTTTTCTCTAGCTCTGTGGCTGCCAGCTACCATCTTGGCTGGGTTAATTTGCATATTGTCACTCTGATTGGATGGTGGGCATGGCTTGACTGGTGGGCATGGCTTAGGTGTAACAGAGTGAAGGTTAATTTGCATATTACTCTTTTATTAGATTAGATATAGAATTGGAAGCCCAGTGCATGAAATTCATGCATGGTGGGGGGATCTCAGCCTGGCCTGCACCCTCTCACAGTCTGGGACTCCTCTGACATCCCTCTCACAATCCAGGACTGCTGGCTTCTAGCTGTGCACCTGTCTGCCTGCCTGATCACCCTTAACTGCTTGCCTACCTGCCTGATCCCCCCAACTGCCTCTGCCTCAGCCCCTGCCGTGGTGGCTTCATCCAGAATGACAACTGGAAGGTCGTTCGGCTGTCCAGTCTAATTAGCATATTATGCTTTTATTATTATAGATAGTTTCATTACTTTAAAAAAAATCCTCAGTGCTCACTTATTCAACCTTCCACTTTAAACTTCTAGAAACCTTTGTTCTTTTTCCTCTCAATAACTTTGCCATTTCTGAACTGTCAGACAATTAAAATCATATAGGCTACAATGTGACTTTGCAGATTGACTTCTTTCACTTATTCACAAGCATTTAATATTTACCCCAGTCTTTTTGTGGTTCAATAGCTAATTTTTTATTGCTAAATATTAGTCCATTGTTTGACTGTACTAAAGTTTGTTGGAAGAATGTGTATCCTGCAGTTGTTAGACTGAATCTACTCTAATAATAGCGTAATATTGAAATTGACCATTTCTGCAGGATGCCTAAGCCATGCCCACCAGCCTATCAGAGCAGCTGTATGTAAATTGATCCAGCCAAGATGAAGGCCAGCAGCCACAGAGAGAGAGCAGCAGAGGTTGAGGCTTGGGTGGTGGCAGCAGGCAGCAGCACTGCTGGGGTGGGTGGTGGTGGGTGCAGCGCAGGCAGTGGCGGTGGCAGCATCGGGGTCCAAGGCACGTAGGGACCGGGCCTGTGGGTCGGGCCGGCCCCGCACCCCAGCAAAAGCGAGCCCCGGGTCAGCTGGCACTGCTGCCACGGGGGTCCAAGGCAAGCTGGGACCTGGGAACCGGGGGGCATGTCTAGACAGACCCACCCAGGAATCCTAGCCACCGCCCTGGCCCTGGCCAGGCCTTGACCAGTAGGGCTGTGGAGCTGGGAACCAGGGGGCGTGGCCAGCCAGACCCACCCAGGAATACCCAGCTGCTGCCCTGGCCTAGGCTGGGCTAGGGCCATGACTGCCAATGAGGGGATGAGTGGGCAGGAGCCATTGGGGACCCTGCAGGTGACGCCCAGCAGCGCCTGCTTGCCCATCTCCATAATGTGGAGCAGACAGGCCCAGCAGAGAGCAGAGAACCACGTGGAGTGGGTCCAAGCCATCAGTAGCACATCTCCTGAGTGGTCCCAAATTGGATAAAGAGCAGGTCCAGTTGAGGGATCTCCCCACTTGCCCTCCCCCTCCCCCACCCCCACCCCAATTTACCCGTGCATGAATTTCATGCACCAGGCCCCTAGTATTCTATAAATACCAATTAAATTCAGTTGATTGATGGTGCTTTTTAGATCAATTATATTTTATTGATGCTCAGAAGGTAGTTGAAGTCTCTGATTATACTAATGGGTTTCTGTATTTCTCCCACAATTCTATCAGTTTTAACCTTGTATATTTTGATGTTCTGTTGTTAGTTGTGTAGATATTTAGGATTGTTATGCCATTGTAGGGAATTACCCCTTTATCATTGTGTAATACTTCATGTTTTTATTGATAATTTTCTTCTGAATTTTGCTTTGTCTGAAATTATAACCAGTCCAGTGTTTTATATATTACAGTTAATATGGCATATTTTTATCTGTCCCATTAACTTGTTTTTGATTTTATATTTAAGATTAGATTTTCAGTGCACAAAATTCCGCATGGGTAGGGCCCCTAACAGCTAGCAGCTGCTAGCCAGGGCCCCCTCCCTTCTCCTGGCCAGCCCTGCCCCCTGGTCGAACTCTCAGATGAACTCCTGGTTGAGAGGACAATTTGCATACTATACTTTTATTATATAGGATGAATAGCATAATGACAGTAAATGATTGGTATGTCATTTTTATGTACTTTGACAATGTTTTTATTTGTTTATTTAGACAATTCACAGTTAAAATGCTTATTGATATCATTGGATTACCAAAACCTGCCACATTATAACTATTTTTTCTAGTCATTAGTTTTGTCCTATATGTGTTGAAAGCTAGACATGTTTAATGGGTTTGGAATACAGGGTATATAGGTCTTTAATACTAGGTTTTGTGGTGAACTTTGGCTAGTAGTTAGATGGCCAATTGTTTGCCAAAGCTTCACATTCCTCTAGTGTGCTTTTGCTGGTATTGTCATCTCAACACAGGGCTTTCCTCGCTACTGCTCCTCAGAGGAAGTCTACTTCTCCGCCCTCTTTTAGCTGATAGGCACTAGAGCAACTGTTTTTAACCAGTATGTGCCAAGAATTTTTAAAACATGTAACACCTGGTTATTTAATCAGAGGCTCTGACCTCTCCTCCCTTAGATTGTCAAATGAAAAATTAACCACAGCCAAAACAACAAGAGTAGTCCAGTGTGAATGAATAAAAATTATACCAACTTTTTGTCAGATGGGCAAAAACTATAATATATTTTCTGGTGTGCTACAGAATTTTAGTAATTAGTTTATCAGTGCCATGAGATGAAAAGGGATGAAACTTGCTGTACTAGAGCACTGCTGGCATGGTGGTTAGGTGTGGAGGATGGGAAGCATCTGCACTAATAAAAGAGAAAGATGCAAATTTCCCATACCTTCATGACACCCACCAACCAATCAGAAGTAAGTATGCAAATTAACCCAACAAAGATGGAGGGTTAATTTGCATATGCAGGCGCCAAGCGGCCAGGGTGATGACTCAGATGTTCTGCACCACCCCAGCCATTCCAGGCCTCTGGGCAGCGTGGGAAGGCAGCTCCAGGCCAGAATGAAGGCAGAAAGGTGGCTCCGGGCCAGAGTGAAGGGGTGCTGGCAGCCAGGGGAAGGAAGGCCCCTTCCTGCATGAATTGTCATGCATCAGGCCTCTAGTTCTAAAATATTATGATTGCATCTCTTTCTTTTAGTGGGCCTCTGTGCTGGTTTGTCAACTTTCACAAGTGGTTTTTAAGTGATATCACTGCTACACCCCTTTATCTGAGACAGAATGTGGGAAAGCTCTTCCCTCATTGGGGCGAGGCTCTGGTAAAAGCTTTGTATTCTGGAGAGTTGGCCTTTGTAAGGAAGATGCCCTGGGTTTATTCCGCTTGGATCAATCTTTCTCACTGCCAGAGTCAAGAGGAGATCTCTGAAACATGGTGAGTTTTCTGAAGAAAAAATTCACAGATATGAAGAGACCACCAAGGCCAGAGCTCCTGGAGCTCCTCCCTCTCTAGCTCGCTACTCCACCTTCAAACTCCAAAAACTCATCGAATTGACCTTTCAGGGGCCTTTAAGTTTATGGCTCCTGAGACTGTTTTCCAGTTAGCAGACCTCAGCTCTAACTCTCTGAATTTCAGAGTGGACAGTCTACTCTGCAAACTTAGTTCTCTGATGGGCCCAAGAAGGTGATTCATTTTCAGTTTGATAATTTACTTTTGATACAGATATGTTAACCTCCAAGCTCTTTACATATTGAGAATGAAACCCAAAGTCAAAATATTTTAACTTAAAATTTGTTTTCAATTTTTTTCTTCAGTTGTTTTGTTTTAATTCTAAGAAATCTTTTTCTATCCTAAGGTCATGAAAATTCTTTTGTACATTATTTTTGGCAGGGGTTTCATATTTTTAACATTTACATTAAGGGTTACCATCTTTGTCAAATTAGCTGTGGTCTGGGCTTAGGCAAGGAGTTAGGATCATCTTTTTTTCAACATTTACCTAGTTGATGCAGCACCATTTCTTTGAAAATAATTCTTTCATTTTGAACTTCTGGCACTTCTGTTGAAAATCAATATCTGTAAAAATGTGGGCTATTTCTAGTTTCTGTCTTCTGTTTCATTGATCAAGTATACAGACTTCATTCAATACTACAGTGTCCTATTATTGAATCTTTAAAATGTTTTAGTTTTCATTAAACAATCCTTTGTTTTTAAAAGTAATTTAGAAGTAAAACAATTATCTCCTATAATTCACCATATATTTACTTTTATAGGTGCTCTTCATTTCATCCAATAGATCTAAAGTTCTATCTTGGACAATTTTCCATTTATTGTGGAGAATGTATCACTGTTTGTATTGCAAAAAATACCTCACATTTTGTTTTTTTCTAAATTGTTTTTATTTTATATTCATTTGAAAGATGTCTTTTTCGGATATTGAATTCTGAAATTACAGTTACCTGTTTTGTGCTATTGTGTTTTGATTTATTCCTGACTTTTAAAAATATACTCTTTTTACTATCATTATTTCCTCAATAAAATGTGATTTTTTTAATTAAAAAAATTTCCTTGATTTGGTTTTCAGCAGTTTGCTCACATGTACCTTTATTCATCCTATGTTAGTTTTGCTGAGTTTTTTAGATATCTAATATAATGTGGTCACCAAATTTTCAAGACACTCAGTAATTATTTATTTATTTGTTTGTTTGTTTGTTTATTTTATTGTTTAAAATATTACAAATAATAGTACATATGTCTCCTTTTCCCCCATTGACCTCCCCTCAGCTTCCCCCACCCCCTGGCACATGTCCTCACTTCCCTATAATTTTTAATTCTTTCCTATTCTTTTTCGCTATTTATTCTGTTACTTCAATTACATATATGTTAGTCTATTTTATAGTTCTTACAACTTGTTGAGTTCTGATCCATTTTATTTTTCTGCTTGATTTTCTCTTTATATTTCATGTTGAATCTTTATTCAAGTTTATATTCCTGTTTTGCCATCTCAAATCTTCTGTTGAATTCGTGTGTGTTTGTTTAAATTTTAGATATTATAGTTTTTATATCTAGAATTTTCATCTGATTATTTTGTATAGTCTACTTCTTTTCCGAGGTGGTCTGTTTGCTTGTTATGACCGTGGACTGCAGTATTTGTAATACCTGCTCTGTATGATTTCCATATTCCTCCGTAGAAAATTACCACAAAATTACCTGCTTGAAGTAACACCAATTCATTTTCTCACAGTTTTGCAGGTCTTCAATCTGAATGCATTTGATCAGTGTCTACTAGATGTATAGAGTCTATCAAGGCTGAAATCATGATGTCAGCTAGGTTGATTTTTTATCTGGGGGTCTAGGAAGCAATCCACTTTCAAGTTTATTCTTGCTTTTGAGTGGACAATTTTTTTTGTGGATGTACAACTAGGGTACCTATTGTCTTTCTAGCTCCTAACCTAAGGCTACTTGTAACCTTTCTCACATCTTAGTAGCTGCTCTAGTCTTTGCTTGTGATCCCTCCATCTTCAAAGCTAGCACAAATGTGTCAAATATTTCTTGTGCTCCAAATCGAGTAGACAGAAGACTTTTTATGCTTAAAGGGTGAATTTACTTAGACTAGGTTCAACCAGTAGGAGATGTATATATATATAATGAAAGTGACTCCCATAATTATGGTTTAAGTCTGTAGTGTGGGCTGGTAATAGAGTCACACTGTTTCTATCTGAAAACTAGTAAGTACCCTGGGGACTCAGGAGAGTCTGTGGTAGAGATGAAGTCTGAAGGCCGCCTGCTGGAGAGTTCTTCCTTCATCTGGAGGCCTATGTTACCATTTTATTCAGACCCTCACCGAATTGGATGAGGCCCACCCACATTATGGAAGACAACCTGCTTTACTGAGTTCATGAATTTATATGTTGATTTTATCCAACACACCCACCAAGTTGACACATAAAATTAATCATCACAAGTAGTAACCTTCATTTATATCTCTTTCATTTTTTTCTGCCATGTTACATTTTGTGATATCTCAATATACTATAGGTCCAGGAATTCGGACAGAAAATTAGGAGGTGGAGGGTCCCAGGAGGGGGATTTCGGGATTCTCCTAGCACATATTTTAAAGTTTTTGTCTGTTCATTTTAACACCCATGTCATCTCAGTTTGTACTTGCTTTTTCTCTTGATCTTTAATCGCATTTATTTCCTGTCTAGTTACTCTTTACTAGGTAGTGAGTATGGTGGGGTATAGTAACTCTGAATTCTGTTATCTTCTTCAAAAATGTGTTTGTGTTGTAGTAGGTAACTATATCACTGTCATTTTGAATTTGTGGAAGTTTGGTATCATGCTTTTATTTTTTTTTAAAAAGAAACACATTAAATACTGCAATCTAATCTTAATTTTTAGGTATGGCAATTATAGCTCTCAAATAATATATCTATAGTATTTGTTATGTTCCTTATAATGTTTTGAGGCTTATACTCCATGCCCAATTTCTGCTATAGCTTGGCACTTACAGCCTTCCAATGGTTACTTTCTAATGGGGTTCTTGAAGTTGCCCTTTTACATGTCTGGGTCAGGGTTTATTCAAGGATATACAGGGGCTGGAATGCAAATTGTGGAGTTGTCCCATTTGGGTGGCTTCCTTCTCTACAGGATTTCCTTTATCAATCTCCAGCCAATCTGGCAGCTCAGACCTCTATTTTCTAACAATGTAAATTAATAAGACTGCATCTTTCTGCTGCGTTTTAGTTACCTTATGCTTCATGGACCCAGAATTTCAATCAGATTAAAGCATTATAAGAATTTAATTTAGTATACTTCCTTTTTTTTTTCCAAAGGATTGCATTTAGTCAAATTTCTATTTCATTTTCTTTTCCTTCTAGTGTTTTCCTTTCAGTACCTTTTTTTAAAAATTTTGTTCCCTAAATTGTATTTATTTATTTATATTTAGTTACATAGATATACTTTTTTCCTTAAAAATAAAGTAAAGACAGAGTCCCTATATTTAACAATTTCAAATTAAAACATGTCCTAACTCTATCAATTATCCCTTACATGTTTCTCAGCAATTAAAAATTCATTGATCAAAACCCTAATATAACTCAAAGTTTTCACTTAGTTATGTTCTGAATCCTTGTAAATTTCTGGTGTTTGATGAGACTGTCACAGAATTAAAGACATGATCATTTAAAAGAACATTTCATTATTCCATTATAATAAACACAAATATTAAAATAAAAAATCTGTTATTGCTTTATAACTTTCAAGATATGGCCAACGAAGTTCTCCAGATGTGGCTTGCAGTGAGCCTCTGCTAGAGAGCTATGGTAAAATATAGGAGGACATTAAGACAGCATGACTAAATAAATTGATGTTTTAAACTTCTCATCTAAATCATAGGCCAAATGTAATGTGGTGTTTGGGCTAATTCACAGTTTTCAGATGGTGGATAAGTCAATGTCTAGGAATAAAACATATCATGTATAAATTTATTATGGTAAGCTAAATAGAGTACCACCCCATTTTTCTCTGATTTTAATCTAATCATGATAGAGATTTCATAATTTAAAAGGCTTGCCTATTAATTAATTATTTTTAAAATTAAAGAAATATATTGATTTCAGAGAGAGGAAGGGAAAGGAAGAAAGAGATAGAAACATCAATGATGAGAGAGAATCATTGATTGGCTGCTCCTACATGCCCGCTACTGGGGATCTAGCCTGCAACCTGGGTATATGCCCTGACTGGGAATCAAATTGTGACCTCCTGTTTCATAGGTTGATGCTCAACCACTGAGTCATGCCAGCCGGCTAATTGTTTTTTATTAAAAAATAGTCTAATAGTCTTTTTTTTTCTTCCTTTCCCCTGACTCTCAAGGAATATTTCTAAACTTTCCAATTCTGATTACTAAAATATATGGATTTTATCCAGAGTGTTGAGGCAAAGTAAAAAGTGGATAAAGCTGGGATCATTTCAAATCTCATTCCGAAATTCTATTTCTCACTATCTTACTTATTCCATGTTGAAATTTTTCATCCATGGTGCTGTATCCTATTTGGTATCTTATAAAAGTCTTAAAATAGCTACATAATCCTTATTATTGATATCAGAGATATATGTTTGGAAATATTACTCAAAAAGTGTTAAATTTGTTTACTGAAATTATTTCAATAAATAGAAGCATGCAGAACTAATTAGCTTTGGTACTCAGAACACAGAAATAAGACAGTAGATCAGCAAAAATTACTGAAAACCAAGTGTTTCCAACATTAATATGTGATTCTAGAAAAATAGTAACATAGACTGATAACAACCTACAGAACACAAGTACGTTTCTCAGAGAGGAAACTGAGGCCAGGAAATACTTCAGAGCCTCTCACTCTCGCCAAGTGTGAGTCGAACGGCAACTCGCATCTATTTGAGCATAGATTGTAAACTCTTTCAGTTCCACTGTGAACCACTTAAAAAATAGCCTTGAACTTTGTACTTGTCTTAAAGAATTTTGCTCTCAAGTTGAGGTGGCATGAGTCATGGGTATGACTAAAAGAGTGAGGAAGCCAAGTCTGTATGCAAAGTAGTGCTAAATCATGTTTTAAATATCAGTGAGTGTTAACAGTCTTTGAAGAATTCTCTAGTTGGCAGATAGAAATTGAATTATATCTTAAAGGAATAAACAATTTGAATAGTTTAAGGATGGATGATTAGGCAAAGACCAGCTGTACTTACTTTGAATAGAGCAAAGTAAATGGCATATAATGATTTCAGTACTCCCTCCAAGTGAAGTCATATGAAATTTCATTTCTACTGAAGATGAGTATGTCTATGTATATATGAATACATATATAAGTATGTGTGTAAAATTTACATAAACAATTTAATAAGTTTAAAATGAATTTCCAAATTTAAGGACCCACTACAATTAAAGAATCATTATTATTATTATCATAATCTAAATATTTGTTAATATTTTAAATATGATGTATAAGAGGTACTAATTCAGTATTACCAGAACACAGCTCAGTATCAGCTGGTATCAGACAAATCCTCTCACAGTGAGAAATTATAACCTGTAGACAAAATATAAAGTTAAGTAAATGAATAAATACTTAGCTTGTAGGGGGATGAGGGCATGTGGTGGGAGCAGCTGGGAAGAGGGCAATGGGGGGAAAAGGAGACACATGTAATCCTTTAAACAATAAAGAATTTAAAGTAAAAATATTCAGCATGAGATTTATCCTCTTGACAAATTTTTAATCGTATAATAGATTTTTGTTGACTGCATATACAATATTGTACAGCATATCCACTGAGCTCGTCCATCTTGCATTACTGAAACTTCATGCCTGTTGATTGGAAATTCCCTGTTTTCCCCTCCCCTATCCCCGGCATCCACCCTTCCACACGTGAGTCCCTGGGTTTGACTAACTGAGGCACCTCACGGAAGTGCTTCTTTTTTTCAAACTGTCTTATTTCACTTACCATAATGTCCTCCTGGTTCATCTGTGGTATTGTGTATTGCAGACTTTTCTGCTTTTTTAGGGCAGAATACTATTCCATTGTGTGTACATTCATTTTTATAACCCATTCATCTGGGCATTTAGGACATCTTGGCTACTGTGAATATTGTTGTAATGAATATGGGAATGCTGATATCCCTTCAATATCCTGATTTTAATTCTTTTGAATATGTACCCCAAAGGGGAATTGTTGAATCATACGATGTTCTTATTTTAAGTTACTGAGGAAACTCCAAACTGTTTTCCGTAGCATTTAATGTATTTTTAGAGTATTAACAATAGGAAAAGTAATACAGAAAGAGATAGTGCTTTTTCCTATTTTATAGATGAAGAAACGTGGAGAGAGAGTTTAAGTCACTTGCACAGTGTCGCATGGCCACTGAGTGATAGAACCATAACATAAGCACACATATTCAAATGGAAAATAATATGATGAAATTTTTCACTTGTTTTCTCATTGACAAGATAAATTCTAACCACCACCATTACATTATTATCACTCATCCCAAGATGAGAGAAGACAAGAAACAAGGAAAAATAATATAAAAGTCTCTTCATAGCATACTTAGCTCTATGAATACACTGAGATTAATCTCTTACCTCCCAAACAAATATATCACAGGTTAGACATTATCGATTAAGCACCAAAGAAACATAAATGCTTCATTTAGAATAGATTTTTCTAAATGAAACCATGACTATTCCTCTGGATAGACCTAGTCAATGCCTGCATTAAGTAAAAATTAGGTTAACTCGGAACAAAAAATCAGCAGGGTTTTCTAAGTGCTGTCAAAAATATTATTTAACATGTTGAAAATAATTTGAATGCGTTTTTTAAAAACTTCAAGTAGTTGGACTGTTTTGTTGAAACGGCCACAAATGCAAAAGCTGATATATTTTAAAGCAGCAAAACATGGCTGCATATCACACAACATTTTATACATACTGTGTTATTTTATATATTTTCTTCAGTCCCCCAGAAGTGTCATTACATGAGTGAGTGTTTGGCAGTTTTACATTTATAATTGACCAGAAATGAAAATGTAAGTGAGAGAAAAAAATATAAGATGTCAGATGGTGATAAATTTATAGCACAATTTTTTCCTGTAATGTTCTATAATTGAGACAATATTTGGAAGAAATTATCTTAGAAGAAATTTTTCCTGAAGGCATGCATATGGAGCACTTTCCAAATTGCCTTTATTAAAATTTTATTGAAAACAAATTATTTAAGTTTTATTAATATTAACCCTTCAGTATAATGAGTAGTACTTTTATTACAATATTGAATGCACAAGCGTCAGAAGTAACAGTATCCTTGAAAATGGTTCTGCTATAAGACTACGGTTTTGCTGTAAGACTATGCATGAATAATAGCTTCACGCAAGTCTTTTTAAGTCTTAACTCTGTGTGGACTTTTAAAAAACTGAAACATAGGGAAAACAAACAAACAAACAAACATACCCAAACCTTTAAAGCTTGAGCTAATCTCTCCCACAGGTCTTCATTATAGTCCTCACCTCTTTCAGTACCACGCATTAGACATTTTCAGAACTTGGATTGGGATGAGATTTCTTGGGAAAGCCCTAAAAGCATAGGCACTGGAATCTAAAATCCTCAGCCGCTGTCAGTTTAACATGAACAATTTAATCTCTAGCCTCTTAAACTCTTCATTTGCTATTGTTGTTTGTGTATTCATTTCTTCTTTCAAAAATCACCTTAAGCAAAACTCCATAATTATTTCTGTTTCTTTATGGACTTATTATTCTGTGCTCTACTGTACTTTTTGTGGACAAGGATATAAAGATTTCTTTGGGGAACTAAAACATACACTGTACCAAAAATAACATTTTGAAACTCTATTTCAGGAAAGAATTATCATGATAAAATCTTCTTCCTAGTCAATATCTATATTGACCCATGTGCCTTAATCTTTGTCAAATAAGTTATACCCTACAAAGCAGCAATAATTCTGCACAGTACACAAAAACTACTTTTTCAATTGGTGAGGATGCGGAATAGCAAAACAAAACAACTGAGGTTATTGGTTTGTTTTCCATTGTCCCATTAATTCCATCCTTCAGCCGTAGGTTGGTACCCTAACCTTGGAGAGTGACCTTGAAATGTGAATATTTATTTTCTTAAATTTAATACTGTGACAGCATCCACAAGAGTAAATAAATGCTTAAATATCCAGTTATGTGACAAGGCCCCAAATTTGCTAAAAATGAGCATTTTAATATCAAGCAAGGACTGATATTTTTCTTTTTTAACATATTTTTATTGAATGAGTGAGTGAGAGAGAGAGAGAGAGAGAGATCTATTTATGAGAGAGAATCATTGATCAGCTGCCTCCTGCATACCCCCTAACGGGAATGGAACCACAAACCTCACATGTCCCCTCACCAGGACTTGGACCTCTTGGTTCCCGAGTCTACCAGCACCAGCCAGGCAAGAATTAATATTTTTCTAACTCAGTTTACTCAACTGTCAAGCAATGATTTCGGAGAGGCTTACTCAGAAGCTTCCAACCACACCTAAGATTTCATGATTTAGCGAGTTAGTTAACACACACTGTCTTACAAAGGTCCCATAACGTAGTCATCAACTAAAAGATAGAAGGAAAGTTAATCATGCAGGAATCAGAGAACACTGTTGAATATCGTATTTAGTCCTTTCTCAAATATTTGCTATGAGAAATCAGAAGTATAATATTGTGGAGTGCAAATGATAGACAAGTAATGAAGATATGAAAAGTGGTGATTTAACTTATAAGTAAAGGCCTTATAACAAAAGTACAGAATAAGTTTAAATGAGTAACTTTGTAATTTAATTTGGTGAAAGGAAAAAAAAAAAAGACCTACCCTGAACTTCATTAATTAAATATTTGGAAAGCAAAACTGAACATTTTTATTTTGACATTGCCCAACTATTTGTGCAGGAGAAAAAGAAATGCTGATTAATGGCGATCTTAACAGGAATAAAACTGTGGGCTACACTGCATGGAATTGATCACATTTCACATTAATTTTTTTAAATAATGAGGTTAACAGAAGCTATCCTGCATAAATAAATTTTAGATGATTTTAATTAATTACCAGAATAGTAATTCAGCACTATTATTTTCAAAATTCTGAATTTAGTAGAATATCTATTTTATTGTGAGACATAATGAGGAATTTTGGTATAAATGACATTTTATATTTACAAATAAATTAGTGAACATATTTTATTATATTATTAATTCAGTAACCAGGTCATGGTTTAGCTGGTACTAACATTTATTATTAACTATTTACTACTTATTAGAATATCCTTTTTTTAAAAAAAATCTACATTGTGCTCTTCACACTCTGTGTTTGTAAGATTTCACCCAGATGTGTATGCCTACATGTCAGTATCAAAGGTCGGTATTAACACAATGAATCTTGCAGGAAAATAAAGCAGCCACAGAAAATTCACATGCTCAGGCAGAGAAGTATGCTATTTTTTTTTTAAATTTAAGAATTTCTAAATTCTTACTATTGTTTCCAGAGAAAAATATGCCTTGTCTTCCCCATTGCTTGTGGGGGTCCTTGTGCTATCCTGAGAAGAGGAATTTTCAGAGACTCACAAGGGAGGATATGATATGGCAGAAAACGTTACTTCCGTGGAATGACCTCTGGGTTTCCAAAGGCCCATTTCCCTCCGTCTAATCATAGAAGAAGTGAAGCTGGGGTTTCAATAGAGCTAAAATCAGAGCCCATGTCCAGAGTTCCTTGTTGGAACTGGGTCCAGTCCAGCATCGGGCTAGCTGCACCCCATTAGTCCATTGTGTGTGGGGGTCCTCATGACCCTGGGCCACACAGGAGAACGCCAGGAAGCCAAGCCTGAGCCATGAGCCACGAGGGACCAAGAAAAACCTCCAGAGTAAGCTTCTTTGTTCAGGCAATAATATTTCGCAAATTTCCGCACACTTGCTGTTGCCATGCCTATTCTGGTCAACAGCCTCTGTCCCCAGGTGTGATTGGCAGGTAAATAGCTTCCTTATGTCATCCCAACTTTACCGAGTATGCATCCGTTTTCCCTTTGTTGGATCCCTCCCCCTCAGGACACATGCCTATAATGCCTGGCATTTCCTTTGCTCCTTTCCTATTATTAATAACTAGCTAATTACAGTGGTATCAGATTTACTTAGGTACTAGATGATAATTCACAAATATTTAATCACAATAATTGTATCGCCATTATTAAAACACGAATTTCAACTGAATAAATTTGAATATGTAGTGGGCTTTTCTAAACAATTTATGAATTGGACAGTGTCCCATCTAGCACCTAGAAGGTTAAAGTTTTTATAAGAAGGGTAGGGTAAGAGAGGTATTACCAGAAAGAAAGAAAGGATTATTCTTGGATCCAGACACGTTTTTTAGGAAGAAAGCATATAAGGAGGGTTTTTACAATGCAGATTGCCTCTTTTTTCTCTGAGGGATGGTGAGGTCCCATGTGACAGATTATTATATTGGTGCTTGACCAGAAAATTCCCAAACTGATTATGTTTCTGGGAGAGGTTGAAACTGAAATTAGATCAGGTATTAAACTAGGCTTGGTATCAGGGGCTTTTAGTACAAGTGACACTATTTTGGGCCTGTGGATGTGGGTTTTTTTGTGTTTTTTTTTGTTTTTTTTTTAACACCATAAAAAATACTTTCTCAGTAATTTTGAGTTTATGTTGATCAGTACATGTTTAAATATACTACTTTGTGCCCTGCTGGGTGGATCAGTTAATTAGAATGTCATCCTATACACCAAAAAGTTGTGAGTGCCTTTCCTGGTCAGAGCATACACCTAGGTTGTGGGTTTGATCCCCCGTCGGGCACACAGGGGAGGCGACCAATAGATCTTTCTCTCTCATATTGATGCCTCTCTCTCTCTCAATCTCTTCCTCTCCCTTCCTCTCTCTCTAAAAATCAATGAAAACGTATCCTCATGTGAGTATTTTAAAAAATACTACTTTGCTATAGTAAGAGATCTATACATTTAAGTTACATTAAACTAGATATTACTTTATGTACAATTTATAAATTTATATCTATATGTTGAGATAGATCATAGGATTTAGAGAGAGTTGATGATTCTGATGTACTTTTAAACAAGATGGCAGATTCTTTTTCACATGAAAGCTTTTAGTTTCTTAATCCCTTCATGAAAAGTCTGCACAATCACAACAGATAAAGTTGCTAATGAATCTCTACTCTTTCTTTTGGCCAGCATCAACTGTGGCCTTTGCAGTACCCCTGGCTTTCTTCGTTCTGTTCTTGTACTGGGGTCTTCTTCTCACAGTGGCCATGTCTTGCTAGTCTATGTTTGGGTTCATTTTTCTTTGCATAATCCAAGGACTCATCAATCTTGCCAAAAGCAGTTTTCAGGCCATCACCAAAATGAGCTCTGAATCCAAACACAAAGGTGACACCTGATGCGATCTTACACATTTTGGCTAGTTTCCCCCACAATTCTGTCTTGGGTACTGTTGCTTACCCACGGTGAAGGGCACCAATGACCATTTGTTTCTGCGGACGTAGTCAGTTGGTCATGAGCTTCCTGTCTGGCTAGTCACTGTGTTGTCGATGATGGCAGCTGATCTTCAAGCAGCTGGGGGGAAAAGCAAGATGGCAATCTTTAAAAATGTTTTAATTACAGGCAAATTATCTTTTACTTTATTATAACTCACTTTTCAATTTAATAAGTGTGTAAACTTAGGCCTCATTCCTAGTACAGTGTTTTTCACTTATCCAATGCTGACATGTTCTAATTAGTGAACACCATAGTCATTATGTGTAATGTTTGATATCTATCACCTAATAGGCCGGAAGTGCTTCTTCTCACATACCACACCTTGAAAGCAATTGCCAGTGCTAGGAAAATCCAAGAGCAGAACTTTTATAATACTGAACTCTCACCTCAAATTTGCATATACATCCAAAGTATCATTCTTATTTAGAGTTTCATATTAGGTTTTATCTAAAAAAGCATTGACTAGAAACTACTCAAGTGAAAAATGTACATTTTACAGGGCCCTTAGGAAGATGGGGAAGCAGAAAAACACTGAAGATATGAGCTTCCTGTGAGCAGCACAGAAGTAGTGCATCAAGCTCGAAAATGCCGATAGTCTCCTCTGCAGCAATATTCTTAAAACGCTTAGTTAATGCAAACAATAATAGTAATGTGTGTTGTTGAAGGTAGGGCAAAAGACAGACACATTCAACTCATGTGAGGTGTGAAAATGTCAGAAATGTTTTAGAATTACAAAACCAGTATTTGTAATTATTTTGGTTGGCCCCAAACCTGTTTTTTTTTCCTCCTTATCTCAGTATGGCAACTTCATTTTGCTGATGGAATTATCTGCCTTTCCTTTTTCCTAACACTAATATTTAACCTATCAGCAAACACTATTGTATTTATCTTCAAAATATATAAAAATATATTTCTTTCCAATCCCTACATAATATCATCTTTTATTGGAACAAGTTTTTTTTGTTGGTCGCCCAGCTTATCCACTCCTACTTTTGACATTCCTACAGTCTGTTCTTCATAGGGTGATCAAAGTGACCCATTTAAAATAGAAATCAGATATTTTTCCTCTATCCCTAATGTGCAAGAGCCCCCCATCTCAGTCAGAATGAAATGCTAGGCGGTAACCAGTCCCAGCATGGCTGGCTCATGGAAGACAGCACTCACCACATTCCATAATCCTCTGCTCTTGATTTACTGTTTTTCAGACCTAATGGGTTCCTTGCTTTTCCTCAAACAATTGAGCATGTCTCTGCCACAGGGCATTTGCATTACTGTTCCTCTACCCAGAGGGTTTTTCCCCCTTGTAGGCAGATGGCTGGCTTTGTAGCTTCATCAAACTCTACTCAAGCATCATATCTTCAAAAGGAGTCTTTCTCTAACCGTGTGTGCAGAAAGGCACATACTGACCAGTGTCTCTTGATCTCCTGTACTGGTTTTCTTTCACTGCTACAACAAATTACTTCAAATTTGGTAACTTAACATAAATTTATTATCTTACAGTTGTGCAGATAGAATTCGGACACCCCTGGAGTCTCCCTAGAAAAAAATCGAGGTGATGGAAAAGACTGCATTCCCGGGGCAAGGGGGAGAATCGATACCCTTGTGTTTTCTTACCTTTTAGAGACTGATCACAGCCTTTGTTGCATCCATATTCAACGTCAGTAACTGTGAGTTGAGTCCTTCTTATGCTGTCATCTCACTGGTTCTGTTTTCACATTTCTTTTTGAGCTGAAGTATTTTCTGCTTTTAAAGACTCATGTGGTAATAATGAGTCTGCCAGACTGAGCAGGATAAACCCTTCATTTCAAGATTCTTAACTTAATCACATCTGCAAAGTGCTTCTTGCTATGTAAGGTGGTATATTTATTCACAGATTTCAAGGATTGGGGTGTGGACATCTTTGGATGCCATTCTTCTGCCCACCACACCTCCTCACTGCTTTATTTTTACCGATAGCACTTATCACCATCTGCAGTATCATCTGCTTGCTTATTTACTTCTGTCTTTTCCCCCTTCATTTTATGCAAATTTCTTGAGAACAAAGACTTGGTATATTTTATATTTTTAAGGATTTTTAGAGAGAGGAAGGCAAAGAGAGAGAGAGAGAGAGGCATTAATGTGAAAGTGAAACATTGATTGAGCCTGCGACCTGGGCATATGCCCCGACTGGGAATCGAACCACCAGCCTTTCCGTATGTAGGATGTTGGCTAACCAACGGAGCCACACCGGTCAGGGCTGTATATTTTCTTTACTGCTATATCCCTGAGGCCTGAAATAGTCCCTGGAATATAGAAGGCATTAAAGAAATATTTGTACAATAAATAAATAAGCTAGGTGTACCTAATAAGTAAATAAATATGAATGACTAGGAATAATAGATTCAATACTGAAATGAAGAACTATTACTCAAAAAATTTGAATTCATTTGAATATAAGAATAGAATTTATAGGTGTAGTGAAATAATATATCATATATTTTTCCTTATTACAATTTGTCTGCAAACCACCACATCTCCCTGGCCCAAGCAAGGAATGGTAGACTAAGTAAAGAAAATGTGCACATCCTGTATTAAAAGCTTGTAACTAGATGAAATTTTTATTCTCAAAAAAACCCCAAAATACACAACAGTATATTGGCTATTAAACTAGATCATCCTCTAAGGATTCTGAAGTGCATATGGGTGAGTGGTAGGGGTCACTGGAAAAAATAAATAAAGTCCAAATATTTCACACCAAGAACATTGTACAACAAGGTCTTCTAATTGGAAAGCATTAACACTCATTAAAAAATTATCATCTGAATTCATTTCCTTTGCCATTGATCATAAATTTATCCTGACTATTTTTATTTAACTTGATTATATTTTATTTTTGAGAGATTGCATATAAACAACATTATATTTTTGAGATATTACAAGTAAATAAAAATTTACTTATTTATTTATATTGGCTTCAATAATGGGCACAATCATATTTGCACTGTAGACCGTAAGCTAATAAAAAGAATAAAAGATAATAATATTGCCCTGACTGGTTTGGCTCAATGGATAGAGTGTCGGCCTGCGTACTCAAGGGTCCCAGGTTCGATTCCAGTCAAGGGCATGTATCTTGGTTGCGGGCACATCCCCAGTGACGAGTGTGCAGGAGGCAGCTGGTCAATGTTTCTCTCATTAATGTTTCTAACTCTCTATCCCTCTCCCTTCCTCTCTGTAAAAAAAATCAATAAAATATATTTTTTAAAAAAGATAATAATATCATCATAAAGATTTTCAAATTTCTAGTAATTAATATACTTCTCTTTATGATATCCATCTATCTGTGACTGTATACTGTGCTAAATTTAAATGCATCCACACATTGCATATGGGTTCACATAACTTCATCAATAATGTTAATATAAAAATTTTACATTTTCTGATCTGTATGTGGTTATCAACTCTATAAATTTTTCAGTGACTTCTTTTCATGTATAATTTTCTCCATTAAAAATATATGAAAATTATTGGTATTAGGCTTATCAGAGAGACAAAGACACCAGAATGAACATAGAACTTCATGAAAAATGTTACACAGTGAATCATAAGCTCATACTTTAACCTAGTCCACTTTACTCTCCATCTCGGTTTTAGGGTGGGAAAGAGTTCATTGTTGTGGTGACAATTGCCTGTCCCAAACCCGGACCAGAAGCCTCCAGCGATGTGGCCAATCTTGGGGGCCTCTCTCTCCCGTGACTGATTCAAAGTCAGTTTTATGGCCATTTCTTCCAGGCCCCTGCATGTCTCCCTCAATCCAGACCTTCTCTTCTTGATACCAGTTTCTCCAAACCTCAGTGCAAGACAGAAGGAGCTGAAGACATCTAGACTGATTCATATTGGAGTAAGAATGAACTTATTAAAAAATGTTAAATAGGTCTGGAAAACTTACAAAGGGATGTGTAAGAGAGAGGGCAAAGTCAGGCTTAAGGTAGAAAAGGGAATTCTTTCTTTAAAAGTAATAAAAAGGTTTACTAGGATGATTAAGACGCTCTAAATAGTGTGTCTATATAATTACAACTAAATGTTTTAGAGTCATTATAATGTTATTTGCTATGAGATAACATTGAAAGTCACTGATAATTCTGCATCTTAAATCTTTCCCACTGTTTGGAATTTTATGTTTAGTTTATTTTGTTAAATAATTTTTTTCTTAAATATTGATCATTTCTTTTGTTAGGGAAATGCTATTTTATTATAATAAAAGGCTAATATGCAAATTGGCCAAACAGCAGAACTACTGGTCACTATGATGCACACTGACCATCAAGGGGCAGACGCTGAACACAGGAGCTGCTTCTGGTGGTGAGTGCGCTCCCATAGGGAGAGCACCACTCAGCCACAGCTGGGCTCACAGCTGCCAGCACAGCGGTGGTGGTGGGAGCCTCTCCTGCCTCCTCAGCAGCGCTAAGGAGCAGCCAGCAGGTGGGCGATAAGGATCGAAGGGTCCTGGACTGCAAGAGGGCACAGGCTGGGCTGAGGGACCCACCCGCCAAGTGCACAAATTTTGTGCACCAGGCTTCTAGTTTTATTATACTAGGTAATGATAAAAATAAACTTGATAATGAATACACTTAAAAAATTTCTACTTCTGGAGCCATATTTATAGAAACCAACTCAGAATTTCACAAATGATCATTCTCATGATTTTATTTGTTTTGCTTCTTAAGTATACATTTAATATATTAAATTAGACAGTAATTGAACTGCTAATTATCTAAACAAATTGCATAAATTTGCTTTTGATTGTATATTTTTGGCAAAGACTTTTAGTTGAGTTAGAATAAGAAATGCAAAAATGTTAAGCACTGTACTTAGCTTGAGATCTTGTATTTAGTTGAATAGTTACTATATAAATTAAGCAATGAAATTCATGAAATATAAATCTTTAAAAATAAAATTATTCTAATCAGAGTGCATTTATTTTGACTCTAGGTTTAAATGACTACTGAATCAAATTATGTTTAAAAATTCTAAGTACTTGATAAATCTTATTGACTTGTAAACCAAATGGTATTTTGATACAGGGACCTTGGTTAAATATATATATATTTAACTTCTATCTTTTTCTGTATATATACACACTAGGGGCCTATGCACAAAATTCATGCACTGAGGGGGGTCCTCAGCCCAGCCTGCCCCCTCTCACATATGGGGGAGCCTTCAGGGGGTGTCCTACTGACAGCTTAGGGCTGCTCCCTGATCCCCTTGGGGAGCGGGCCTAAGCCGCAGTCTGGCCTCCCTTTGTGGGAGGCGACTGGGCTAATCAGAGGAAGCCGCCAGCCCCATTGCCCCATTGCTGCAGCCACTACCAGTCACTGCAGCCACCAAGGTGTTTTCACCAACATGGACTCTAGTCCCTTCACCATGAAGAAATGACAACTTTCTTTAGGCATTTTCAAGATGTGTCTTTCATAGGAGATGACATTTCTTCCTTTCTTTCTTTCTTTTTTATCCTCACCTGAGGATATATTTCCATTGATTTTTTTAGAGAATGTGGAAGAGAAGGGAAAAACAGAGAAAAACATCAAAGTGAGAGGAACACTTTGATTGGTTGCCTCCTGCATGAGCCCTGACCTGGACCCTGCCAGGGAGGAGCTTGCAACCTAGGTACATGCCCTTGGTCAGAATTGAACCCAGACCCCGCAGTCAGCAGGCTGAGGCATTATGCACTGAACCAAACCAGCTAGGGCAGGATATGCATTTCTTAGCCCTCCAGCAGTGGACCTTCATTTTTTTTCTCTAGGAGTGTAGTGGAAAAATCCTAGATCACCTTTAGGGATTCTTATTACCCAAGTTACTAAGAATATTACCAGTGGCATACAGGGAGCTTAGCCAATGAGTAGTCAGAAAAGGTGTTTCCTCTGTAGTTCACTCCGACCACCGGCTCCACCCCTGCCCCTCCATCTCAGCTCCATCCCTGCCCAGGCCTGTAACCTCTGGCCAAGGATGCAGGCCTTGGCAGGGAACCCCCAGACCCCTGCTTTTCCGTCTCTACTGGCGACCAAACCCCTGTGATCGCAGGCTCCACCCCTGCCCTTCTGATCACTGGCTCTGCGGAGCCCAGGTCCCTGTGATCTCTGGCCTTGCCTCTACCCAGGCCTGAGGCCTCTGGCCCAGGCCTTATGCCTGGGTAGGGCACCCACATACCCCTCTGATCACCGGCTCTGCCCCTGCCCCCTCTAACCAGGTCCACCCTTGCCCATGCCTGATGCCTCTGGTGAAGCCTCTGGCCTGTTCAGGGGACCCCCAGCCCCCTCTGATCCCCTGTTCCACCCCTCAGGCTCCCTGCCTCCCCTGCCACCTGCCTGGCTAACAAGCCTGACCACTTCAGTGGCGGGGCTGAGCCAGACTGAGGGCGGCCATCTTGTGGCTATGGGGGAGGCCATATTTGTCACAGTGTGATGCCTAATTTGCATATTACTCTTTTATTAGATAGGATAACAATGGCATAGCTTACTATATTAAGGAATTATTTACTCTAAAAATTTCCCCAGGATTTTCCTAAAATATGGTCTGATAAAAATAATTAACAAGTAATTCAACAATAGTTGCTATTTTGCTAGTGTTGAGAAGTTTAAGAAAAACAACTGGCAAGGAAAAGAATTAAAATACTTTCACAGGGACTAAGGTAGCTGTAATCTTTGATATATCGTGGTGGTCAAAGTATGTTTTGCTTTATTTCACTGATCTAGAACATGAGCAATATGTTCTTAGTGCAACAAAATACATTTATACATAATTGTGCAATATGTCTGATATATTAGGTGTCTATTGTGGTAGTAGTTGCAGATATCAGAAACAATGGAAATGCTTGGCAAATTAGGTGCTAGGAGGGCATAATTTAAGTCACCAGACAACACACAAAATGATTTTCTGTAAAAGTCACTGGAGTAAAGGGCATTTCGTCATTTTTTCTAATTTCACCTCAAGCATCACCCCATCTAGGAAATTTCTCTGACGCCCTTCCTAAACCCTGTTCCTATTTGCCCCTGTCCTAGTTGTTAAGTCAAATCCTTATGTAACTACAACAGAATCAAGTTCCTTTCTTCAGAGCACTTATCATGGTGAATAATAATACAATCATTTGTGACATTCAATAATTATTCTTTTCTCCTATTAGAGAGTGAGCTCTGTGCAGTTAAGATCTGAATGAGCTATTGATTACCATCACATCCCCAGGGCGAAGCAAAATGTATGGCACATTAGCAACTCAATAAGTAGCTGGAGAATAAATAACTGAATCCATGAATGAATGAAATTATACCTAATAAGTTCGTCGAGGCCTTATGCCAGTGCCTTGAGACTACAGATCAAACGTTACAGAGTCAAGCCCAGCGTAACATAAGTCAAGTACACTTTATTGTCCTTGTTTACGAATGACAAATACATTTATTGATGCCTTTGTCTGCTAAATGTCAACATTGATTATTGTCCAAACATTCACCTATGACAGGACCTTTCTAGCCCATGGGTGACATCATGCTGAATCAGCATTATCAGCCAGTTACTAAGCAGATCAGCTACCAAGTCATGTGCCCCAATGCAAAATGAAGTGTGGAGCTCCTTGCTCAAAAATCATTTAAAAATTCAAAAGGGAATTAAACTAAGAATGGGCCATTTCTAAGCACCAGGGCCCATGTTACTACACAGGATGCACACCCATAAAGCAAGCCTTGTCAATAAGAAAAAAAACAAAACAAAAACATTTTTTGGTTTCTTTTAGCTTTAGAATTTGATTCTATAAAACTTCTCTTCCTGTTTCCCCTCTCCTTTCATTTCTTCTTCCTGATTCTCTTCTGTAATGTCACCTAAGGAATTACACAGGGGGTCTAGGGTAAAGATAGACATTTGTAAGCGAGGAAAAGTACCATCATCAATGGAGATTATAAGGAAGCGTTCAGAACTCCTCCTGGTCTGTTCTCCAGTGGAGCTTTGTTTAATCAACATGCTGCTGGAATTCAGCATCATGGCAAGGCATTTCCACGGCCCTTCCCCCAGCAGGGTGACTGCTGAAGTGAAAAACCGAAGCGGACATTCATCAGAGTTGTAATTCTCTATTTTGAAACCTCCAGAGTAACTCCTTGTATATTCATCACACACTTGGCAAACTTCCCTTCTTTCTTCCCTTTCATTTACTTTTGTGTATCACTTGTCTTCATTACTGTCTCTCTCATTAGATAGTTAAGTCCTTAGCCAGTACCGCGGTTAGAACTCTCTCCCACAATCGTGTAAATAGCATAATGTTTTGCAGTGATTCTGCATATAATCTATATGTGCTAAAAATAATAAGTGATTGCATAAACAAATCTCTCATTTGTAAATCTCTAACTTGTAAATTTGTAAAAATTTAAGCCGGGGTTTCTTTATTTTCTAAATTGCTGTAAAGCCACTGTAGGCCAGTGAGTCTCAAATTGTATCTCTCAGAATCACCTTCGGACATTTGAAAACACAGACTGCTGACCGCTCCCATAGTTTCAGATTCTGTAGGTCTGAAACAGGACCTGGGAATCTGCATTTATAACAAGGTCCTCAGTGATGCTAATGTTGTTGGTTCATAGACTGCATTTTGATAACTGTTGTGCCAGACATTAAAGAAAAAATAAAAAAAACCACACCTAAATAACATCTGCTAAAGCATTTGGTAAAGAAGACTATTCAAAGGGTTCTCTCTGTTGGGTGTAGGAACCACTGCAATGGCATTTTATAATGGGGAAGAGAGATTGGCCAAGTGGGAATTTATAGCCAAGGAACAGGGTGGGAATCAGTAGTTGGGAACTGGGTGTAAAAGGTGAAGGAATTAAGCAAAACACAAACAAACAAACCAAAAAAAACACACAAACAAACAAACAAAAAAACCCCACAACTAATAGACACAGACAACAGTATAGTGATTACCGGGTTTGGGGAAGTAGAGAGGGTAAAGGGGGTGTGAATAGTGATGGAAGGAGATTTGACTTGGGATGATGAACACGCAATATACAGATGATGTGCTATAGAATTGTACACATGAAAACTGTAATTTTATTAACCAATATCACCCCTTTTTAAAAAATCAATAAAAAAAAGAAACATTACTAAGGAGAAGCATCAGAAGTAAGAGGGGATTCTGGCTACACTGACCTAACACAATTCTGGCTGAAGGTGGGACAGGATGATCATATATCACCTAGAGCATCTTGGGGCACAGAAACTTGGTCAAAAATTGAGGATGACCAGATATTGAAAGTTGGGATTCTGATTAAACTGACTTAGCAAGGTTCTTGCTAAAATTGGACAATTCGGGGACAAATATGGAGGTCCAAAAGTCAGGCCTAGTTAAAAAAACAGTTCAGGTGTTCTAGCTGGTTTGACTCAGTGGATAAGAGTGTTGGCCAGTAAACTAAAGGATTCTGGTTTTGATTCCACTCAAGAGCATGTACCTTGGTCACAGACTCCTCCACAGCCCAGCCCTGGTCAAGGCATGTGCAGGAGGCAACCAATCCATATGTTTATTTCAAATCAATATTTCTCTCTGTCTCCCTCTCTCTTCCACTCTCTCTGAAAATCAATGGAAAACATATCCTCAGGTGAAGATTTAAAAACAAACAAACAGGGGAGTTTGAGTAAAGTGGGATCAATGAGAAAGTCTTTGTCACATGGGTAGAACAGTTAGTCATTTGCAGACTTTTCCTAAGGGTGACCATGTGCTTGGTATAAATAAGTTTCCAGCTGACATAGTTCATTTGATCAATAAATAATAATCATGGAAGACATTTATCCATATGTCTCTCACATTTCCGCACTAACCTCCCTTTTCCTTAAACTATCTTTTCAAGGATATTTGTATAGGGACATCCTTGGTTGATGAGTTATTGTCCCCACCAGAGTAGAAGGATGTATGTACTGTACAATAAAATAAAGATAATGTCTCCCTCTGGAGTAGAGTTCAGGCAATTTTGTTCACAGTTCATTTTATAACAAGCAGGGTTCCCTAAGCTTGGTGTCCCTCAGCTCTGATGCAAGCCCACTGCAGGCGCAGGATCCACCTTAGCCCATCTCAGGGATTACCCAGATGAAATAGAGGGGGAGGGGAGAAGGAGGCAAAGAAAATTGGCACAAATGATGGTCATACCACACTGTGCCCAGTGCCTTTGTCTCTGGCTTAGAAATCGCATATATTCTGACAGTATTCACAAAGCTAAGAAGTTATTTTGATAGTTTACAAGTGGGATAAAATACCATAAAATTAAGTTGTTGACAAATAATAAAGGAAGTAAAGTAGGAGGAAGAATGAAATAATATTATAAGAGAGAAGTAGAATAATAATTATGATTTGCCTATTTTTTAAAAGGTATTTATTTCAAATTATTGCCTTTTCTTTAAAAGATTCTAAGAATTCTTAGAATGGCTTTTGCTGATGATATTAATTAAAATTAGGCTTTTACCACTCAGACCTAATCTCTGCACTAACAACTTAAAATATAAAAATAAAATATTATATTTTTGTCCATTAAATGCAACTGCAAACACATTAGACTCGTGATTTATTGTTTTCCACCATAGTTCTATTTGAAAGATTTTTCTTTCTTTCACTTTCTCAGGCATAAACTTAAATAACCACCAGACAATGGAAAATTCATTCCTGATTATTTTCACGTCACCAATGTTTCAAAATTTAAAATAGGCCACTAACCTTACTCAGATATGGATGGAAGCAGTCAGATTGAGTGAGAATTTACTTTTCAATCAACATGAGAATTATTCAATCTATTTTTTTTCTGCCTCACTAAGAAGATAGGATTCAATTTACTTGTAAATCTTTTCATATGTGACCAAATTTTTTTACATTAAAAATTGTAGGGAAAAAAATCAAGCACTTTGATTCAGATTTGATCAGAGAAAGTTAAGAAAAGCAGCCCTCACCTTTACCCCTCTATTCTTTCATGAACGCTAACTTTCTGCACTTCAGCCCTCTGAATCACACACATCCAAAGCTGTGGCCCACACAGCTGTCCACACTGCCCCAGGTAAGGCTGTGCGCAAGCTGGGCTTCCTCAGCTGTGGCAGCCAAGTACGTGTCTTCCCCACCTTCCTCCTTATTTTATCCAATTTCTAATTCAAGGATGATGAGAACATCATGAAAACTGGAATATGGCCTGGTTGGGTATCTCAGTGGTTGAGTGTCAACCCAGGAGGTTCCAGTTCAGCTCCTGGTGGGGGCACATGCCTGGGGTGCAGGCTCCATCTCCAATGGGCGTATGCAGGAGGCATCTGATCAATGATTTTCTCTCAACATCATCTCTCTCTCTCTCTCTCTCTCTCTCTCTCTCTCTCTCTCTCTCTCCCTTCCTCTCTGAAATCAATAAAAAAATAAAAATATATATTAAAAAAATGGAATGTGAATCCCTCCCAACCCCACCCTAAACACTCACTGCCAGGGGAATGTAATTTTTAATTTTCCAATCTCCACAGTCCACAAAGGCAGACTGGATGAAGACCAGAAAAAATGTTGCACGGAACAAACTACGCCAAATTATTCTCCTACCAATGTACTTGTGGAGAGTGAAGCAATGTAGATTTCCTCTACTCTCCTTCTATAACCATAGAGCGAGAACTCGGTTTACCTTCTGATTATAGTGGAAATTGATAGGACCTCAATATCATTAAAAAGCCCAGGAAAGGGTGGCTAGGAAGCTATTGTTTTAAAAAACAAGTGTTTAGAGATTTAGCAAGTGATACCTTAAGGCTTGTTGTGTCCTGTTTAGCAACAGCATGCTGTTTTCAGGCATATAATGCCTCCTGGAATGGAAGGTTGTTTTACTTTAATTGGTTTTCACCAAATTGGGTCTTTTACATGTACGACGAAGGGCATCATCCGTCATAGGCCCCGTTTTTAATATTGATAGAATGCTCTTTGTTTTCTTGAGAGTTTTATGATTACAGGAAGGCATTTTCTGTGTAATGTCACATTTACTTTCAAAAGTCTAGAAATGCATTTTTTAAAGTTTTCATCCACGTTATTGGCTTATAAAGTACACGTAGCCTTGCCTCACACCGAGGGACGCTTTTGTGAGGCGCTCAACCCACTCATCCCAGGCCTGCAGAGCACACAGCCCCTTTTTCTGACTTTTCATGGCTATGATTTCCTAACATTGGTGACTACGGGGAAGCTTTATCTAATCCACAAGACTATTTACATGAAATTTCCAGAGAAAACCCAAAAGAAATAGAGAACTTTGCAGAATCCCAAGTTTACCCATTTATAGAGTAAAATGAGGAAGAAATTGAAAAATGATATTTTTTAATTAAAACTCATCATGAGGTTTTAATTTTTAGCCAATGTTCTGTTTGTTCTCTATTTTAATTTTTGTTACTAAAGATTATATTCAGTAAGAAAGCAGAGGAGACTCTTTCACAAGGAGCACATTAAGGAAAACGGGATGTTTTAAAGCTTACATGTACATCCTCTCTCTCTCTCTCTCTCCTTATATCTATATGTACAGCTCTTGAACTTTGGAATATATGAATACATATATATTTTACAATTTAATAATTGTATTGTGTGATCAAAACAGAAAATGCAATAACTGGCAATACCATTGTTTCATACTTCAAAGTTTTAAAATATTATCAACATTATTTGCATGGACACCATTCTCTAAAATAATGACAAAATTTTAATTTTAGATAAGAACACATTTTTGTTTTGTGTGTGTGTTTTCTCTCTCTAAAAAGACATAAAATATACTATAGCTATGACAGCACTTGGCGCAATTATATCCAATTCTGTCATCTCCTTCTCTAACAGGACCAATGATTTTAGCTTGGCAAATAGATTTCCAGACTAAGTCCTGCATCTCCAAGCCTCACTTTCAACAATTTGTAGCCAATTGTCTCATTTCCAGGCAATGGAATCTTAGCAGGTTCCAGTGGGAGCCAGTATTATTTCCTTCTGCATTTTACTCCTCTTTCTAGAAAGCAGATGTAACGGTGATCTCTCTTGGATTACCTTAATGAGTTTCCACTCTGTAAGTACTGAGATTCTTCCCTTTCCCATTATGCTGACTAAGGGGTCTATTGATGCTAAAATAATCAAATATGTAACTAGGGGGTAGTATGCATCTCAGGAACAGTACTAAACTGTAATTACAGATATTATGTCATTAGAGTTTTAACTCTGTCACTAACTCCATGGTTTAAGCAAGTTATTTGATTCTGAGGAGCATGTCTTTTTTTAAGTTATAGCTGAACAAGATCATCTTCATAATTCATGGCCCAGCTTTAAAATTATATGTTTTTTTATATTTTTATATAATTTATTTACTTAGAAAGGGTATCTACCTGTAGCCAGAAAAATATAAAGGTATGTATTATTTCGTGGAGCTATACTGACATCCTTTGGTAAGGTTTTGGCTGGTTCCCACTTGATGTAGAGATAGAGAAAGAGAGATGGACAGTTAGATGGGCAATAAGTAAACAGAAGCACACACTCCTTTGGGCATGACACTCGTTTTTTTTAGAAAAAAAATTAAAAGAAAAAAAAAGGTGATTGTGTCAAGTCGAAAGTCTACATAGGTCACTAGCATTAATTGCATACTCAAATCATGAACAAAGTAATTTTATCCATGCAATATAGAAATGCAAAGGAGACAAGACCGGCTCACAGGGCTTCCAGAACCACGAGCAAGGTAGCATGTTCTCGTCTGACAATCAGCAAGGGCAAAAACACGGCATTAGGAGCATCGAGAAAGGAAAGTTCCCCGAAGGCAACCATACAATTGTTAAAGCGGCACAAAAATCACTTTGGGAACGGGTGAGGGCTGCTTGCAATGCGCCTGGGCACCGGGTAGGACCTGGGTCTCCGTCGTGGGGCGCGAGGCGGGCGCAGGAGTCTGTGCGTCAGGAGAAGAGCAGCTTCTGTTTAAACACGAGTCGCGAGCAGCAGCCGGCGCCCGAGACTGCGCCGGGCACAGCCGGATCAGGGGGCCGTCACCTCCGCGGGGAACAGAGCGGCTTTCCGCGCGGGGAGGGGGCGCGAGCAGCCCGGCCCGCCCCGCGGCGCCTCCCGCGCATTCACTTGCAAATCGCCCGGCGCCCGGCCGGGCCGGCGCTGCCCCGCCTCAGCCCCCCGCGAGCGCCGCCGCGGCTCCCGCAGCAGAGCCTTTCTCTCTCCTCCCCGCGGAGGAAGGACGCCCCCCCCCGCCCCTCCCCTCCGTGCCAGGAGCTCTGAATGAAAGCCAATCAGCGCGGCTCGCCCCGCCCGCCCCTTCTCCTCGCTTCCCAGCGTCCAGAGTTAAAAGTGATGCCGAGCGAGAGCCGAGTTAGATTGAAGTAGCGTCGGGGACAGGAAACAACGGCCGGGAACCAGCAAAAAGGGGACGTAGGGACGGTTTCTCCAACTTCCGTTATCCAGAAGGTGATGAAAAAGGTAGGAAGATTTCATCTCTCTTCTGCGGTGTGTGTGTGTGTGTGTTTTTAAACTCCCTTAAGGTCCTTTATTTCCTTTCCCTGGGGGGGCGGGGGGCGGGGAAAATGTTTGTTTTTAAGTTGCATCTAGCAATTATTTTCAAATGGTCATCTTTAACATATAAGTAGATTAATATGGACACTATACCTATATTGGATTCTGGAAACAGCTGCTCCGAATATCTGTAGAGGTGATGTGACGCTGGATGCATTATATACTCGACTCAGCGGTGGGTCGTGATGTTAGAGTCTGTGACTTTATTCACTCTGAACCATTTCCAAAAAATATATTCCGGAGTGAAATTTGGCATGTTCATCGCACTTGTTCTTTATTTTGAAAATCGGTTGAAGAGACAACATTGTTGCTGTGAACTCTTGCATCTTCTAACACGACTTTACACTCCCCATGAATGGATTCACTCTGCACTTATTCATAATCATAGTTCATTGTACGTTTCATATAAAGAGAAATGACAGGCAGAAGACAGATTCCTTGAAACAGTCAATGGCCACTAAGCATCTACATAAATAAAGTAGATTGGCATTTATCAGAAATGGAATAGGCATCAGTCGCATATTCACATTTTTATGTCTGAGCCAGAAGTATGGGGGGGGGCGAGATGAAGGGGGGAGATTAAATGCATGTAGTCAGCAGTTGCAGCATTTATTGTCTCTGCTGCAATAAAATCCATATTTTATGTGGTGTTAAATTAATGCAGCACATTGCAAGTCTAGATGTATGTTCCCGACAAGTAACTATTGATAGCACTGTGAGTATGGGCAAAAGCACTAGTCTGAAAGTGGTTTGACGCCCCTGCAATGAAAACCTACCATCTCCTTAGCATTAAAAAAAAGGGGGAGGGAGGTCTACAGGTGCAATCAAAGACAAGCAGCATTTAAACACTGACTTCTCATCTTCCAAAAAAACCCAGATCTATTTCCTTTAACTGTGGTCCTTCATTCCAGTAAGAGCTTCTGTTACCCCAAACTGCACATCCATTACTCTCAGCTGTTTGGAGCTGCATTTTTTTTTTTGTCCCTTCCTTTTTTCCTTCAAGGACCTATATTGAAAATAATCTGTCCCTCCGATGCCGATGACTGTTATACTTCAATGCATATGTTAGTAGACTTTTTTTCCCCTCTACACCATCCCCCTCTCTCCTTCCTTAAAATGTAGCTACAAGAGCGTCTCTGTGGTGAATAACACTTGGCAAGAGTGTGTTCATTTTTTAGGTCTGGTATGGTGAGGATTTTTAATTAGCAGAACTTTCGTGAAAACATTATGTCATTGACAACAGCTCCTGGTTCATTTTTAGTTCAAGTGATGAAGGAAAAGGTTGTGTCACAGAGAAATAGGTAAAGGATAAGGTACAGAGATAATCTGCCTTGCTCTCTGCAGTGTGGTATTGAGGCACATATGTAATCAGTGTGTAATGTAGAAGGAAGTAGTGGCTTATTGGTGTGGGTAGGGTGAAGGGGTTGGAGCGTTGCACAAATATAAGCAGAGTGTCTCTGTGGTTTAGGAACGCATCAAATACAAATCCATCTGGATGATAAAAACATAAAGACATGCTTCTTTCATTTGCTGTTAGTTATTTCTGGCTGTGTTTTTAAAGTATGAGTCAATGTCTGCTTTCATTAAATCAGATAGTTCTTTGATTTCAGTTACTTTCCACTAACAAATTGACTTCTCTGGTGAAGGCATATGCTTTCCCTGACTCCAGTGAAAGAATCAAATTCCATACATTTAGATGTGTTGGGGGGGGGAACCCAGGAAAATAGCAAAGCAGCATATAATCTGTATGACATTCACATGCATATATGTGTGTGTGAGGTCTGTGCTTAAATTCCCTGGTACCCAATCAATGCTTCCGGTGATATCCTTAGATGTTCATAAACATTAGCTGTTTATTGATAAGGACTATAATATATAGGTGTTCAATTTAATACTACAGTGAAAAAACCTTTTCCTGCATTAAGATTTCTTTAAAAAAGAAAGAAAAATGATTTTCTGTCTGCAGACATATACATTTCTGGCACATTATTAAGAAAGTTAGTGTCATCTGAAGGAGGTATGATTTTTTATTGTTGTTGAAAAAGAACATTTGCAACTGAAAAGGTTCAATCTAAAATATGCGAGCCCTGTTCAGGGTCTAGGGGCCTTTCTCGATCTTCATTTAAGTTTCCACATAAACAGGTAACTGGGGCAGAGTATACGGTGTCTGTGGGATTTCTGAACATATGACTTATTTCCTCTGTTTCTTAACCTACTTTGCGGCAAGTGATAACACTGCATCCTGGAATATGTCATTTTTATGCCAAACCTCTCCGCTAGGCTGCAGCACCGGAGCAGCATTAGCTCCGAGGATGCTGATTCAGCAGCAAAGTCAACCCTTTTTATTAAGTGTTATGATCAGTAATAGTGCTGCATAGGAAGCAATTAGTACAAATCACAATGTGAACCCAACTACCTCTGGTGTAGCCCTTGGGTTTCAAGAGCATTAGCCACAATACATTCTTATTTTTACTGTGCAAATTCCATTCTAATACTGTTGCACATTAGAAGTGCTTGTAAAACAATGAAATGAAGTAACACAGTATAAGCAGAGAAATAAAAATTATTTATGCCAATCGTAAGTATTTTATGCAGACAGTTGTTCTCCAAATAGCAGGTCTATGTTTGAAAACTCTGCTTTTGATTAAACTAAAACATTATCTAGATAGGGTTTCAGGAAAGTCACTTTCCATATTATATTGAACATTATATCTGAAATAAACTAGAGTCAGAAACCAAGTAGCAAGAAAGGGGCTGTCATCCTTGTTAGGTATGTACTGAGCAATCGTGACACTGATGGAGCACTGGCTGTGTCTATGGTCCCCGTTAGGAATATCTTGAAAAAGGAATCAGGGTCTAATGAATAGCATCATAAACACATATTTGAGAAATGAAAGTTAACATAGGAAAACCTGTGTGTGTGTGTGTGTGTGTGTGTGTGTGTGTTTGACATTTTATTCAGACCAATGAGTTCATGGAGAAATTTTTATTTTGCCATAATTATAATAACCTGAAATATGTATATAGAAAAAATTGTCCCATACAGAAACATTTCAAGAAGTGTCTTCTCTTTTTTTCCAAAGCACTTAGATTAGGTTCACAGAGCACTAATATAACATTTCCTGCTTTCACCTGCAAAAAGTGCAACACTCAGAATTACAGACATCTTTTATGCATAAAAGCGAGAAAATTTCAGACAGTCGACAAGGAGTGCCTGTTTTCTGAGATAACAGCTCAGAGTCCCCTCTGTCCTTTACTTCCTGCCTGCCCCTACCAACAGCAACCTCACCTCACTTGGCATTTTCCTATGAGACCTTGAGCCCTTTTAAAATCTATTTGTGTTGTCTCGTGTAAGGGTATCTAAAGCACATGAGGCCATTTTTGTCTTAGCCATACCTTTGTCACTACTCAATCCAATTCACTCAAGAGACAAAGATTGTAACAAACAAAAAAAAATCGCATCAGTCACATTAAAGTTGTAGATTTCTGGGAATGCATTATCCTTAATGTATTGTTAACATTGATCCACTCCAATAACCAGATAGTTTTAAAATAAATGTTTTGATATAACTTTTGCTTAACTCTTTATTGTCAATGGAACTTCTCACAAAAATGTAACCTGATTTTTTTAAAAGAATAAATGTGCTTTGTTTTCACCGAAGTCATTATATTTCTATACTCTCTTGAAATGTGTATTATGCTCTCCATACAAAAATTACCATATTGGTGGTGAGCTTAAAGATAGGGTAAGCTGAAAATTAAGAATGAATGAAATCAAATTACATTGTACCTTATTATAGGAAATAAAGGTAGCATTGTTTGAAAATAAGGACAGCCTGTGGGAGGTTGAAATGCCTTCATATAAGCAAACCCCTTTAGTAGAGGGATACATGTCCTTCGACTTTGTCAGTAACATTATAAAGCAAGTTACCAAACCATGTGATCTCAATTTCAAATCCCCTGTCCCCTTTTTAGAAAGCAGACTTGATTCTAAATATTCTTCATGAGTCAGACTTACAAATTAAAGTAAAATCAGATTTCAAATTTTAGAACAAAATTAAACATAATGTGTATTACAACATTGCTTCACACTGGGAAATTTATCATTAAATAACATGTCTAAATACTGCAGAGCCCTGCCGATTTCCCCGCCCCCTTCCTCCCTGTCCTCTCCCCTTCCCTTTGCCCCCTCTCTCTTTTTCTACCCCTCTCCCATTCTGTACCCCCTCTCATTTATGACATTTACAAAGATCCTTGAGTGGGTTTTTCATGCACTTTTTTTCTATTAACCTATGTAAAATAATATTTCTGTAAATCTTGTGATTTTTATGGCCACTATTTTACCATCTGCTACACTATACACTGGATTCATTACATTATCCTTTGCATTATAGCATAAAATATATGATGGTTCAGTTGGCTAGAGCATGTCCTTTAAAATGAAAGCAATTCTAATAGCTATTATAACACCTAGGCTTCTAAGGATTTAAAATTGGCACCAATGTAGTTTATTGCACTACCAAGCAGTAATGGGAAATTCAGCATTTGCAATGAAATGACTTCTCCAAATGACTTATCAGGATGTAGAATGCATAGACATAAGTTTTTAAACTCAGCACATCAGTTATTGATTGGGAATCTTTATTGATTTACTGTAACAGAATATTTAAATAGTTTGACAGAACCTTGATTTTAAAAGTGAATTAATCAAAAATTGTATGTTCCCCAAAATAAGACCCATTGATTCTTCTCTGTTGAAAGATAAATAAATACTAGTTTATAATCTAAAAATATAAATTGATATATAATGAGCAAACGTCTATTTTAGATATTGTAGAGTAAAAACATTAGCATTTCTCTCTCGTTTCAAGTTGAAAAATTGGGAAACATATAATGTAACTGTAATCAAGTTGAGCATAATATGTAGAAAATTAAAATAATCAAACTGAATAATGTTAATGTTTCAACTTGGATTATTCTGGTAATCTCTGCAATGTTCACATAGTACTTATAAATACAAAAAATTGTCATAATGATATAAAAAAGATCAAAGGCAATCAACTTATTTGCCTGATTATTAAGTACATTTTTTGCATATGCTGTCATTCATTTTTTAAATGGGACTGATACTTTTTTTTTTTCTCATGTGACTCTACTCCCAATAAAATCAAGGTAAACCAACTCCATTTGAAAACTATGATAACTTCTGGGAATTTTAAAAAGCCATGAATATTTCTATAATTTTTTAATCAGACTTAAAATTTAGGTGAAGTTCCATAATGTTCCTGGATTATTTCACCTCTCAGAAACAGCTTTAAATTAATAACATCATATTTAGGTAGATTTGAACATATTTGAACTGAGGGAATTTAATGGTTTACCATGCACACCTTCCACATATAAGTATATTCATTAATCATTTTACTTAAAATATTCACTATCAATAAACTAAAAATAAAATTTTATTGCTCTAATTCATTGGTTTAAATCTATTGATAATAAAATTAAGAATATGAATTGTGTATTCTTTTACCAACATGTGGTATTTTTTTTTGGCTCCTTCTCCTTCCTCTTCTTC
>PVJC01014022.1:0-37078 GCA_004026665.1 Murina feae | reverse complement strand
TTGGTAGTGACAAACTCCCTTAGTCCTTTTTTGTCTGAGAAGCTCCTAATTTCACCCTCAATTTTGATTGATAGCCTTGCTGGGTACAGTATTCTTGGATTCAGACCCTTCCTTTGCATGACTTTGTATATTTCATTCCATTCCCTTCTTGCCTGATGTGTTTCTGTTGAGAAATCAGTTGCTAGTCTGATTGGAGAGCTTTTGTAGGTAACTTTCTGTCTCTCTCTGGCCGCTTTTAAGATTCTTTCTTTGTCATTGGTGTTTGCCAATTTAATTATAATGTGCCTTGGCGTTGGTCTTTTAGGGTTCCATTCATTTTTCAACTACAATTTACATTCAATATTATTCTGTATTAATATCAGGTATGCAGCATCGTAGTTAGACAATCTTATATTTTATAAAGTGTTCCCTCTGATATTTCCAGTACATACCTGGCGCCAGACATAGTTATTATAATATTGATTATATTCTCTATGCTATACTTTACATCCCCATGACTATTTTGTACTACCAATTTGTACTTCTTCATCCCTTCACCTTTTTAAAAATAAATCTTTATTGTTAAGATTATTACAGTTGCTCCTCCCCCCCCCCCCCCCCCGCATAGCTCTCCTGCACCCAGTTCCCACCCATCTCATGCCCTTACCCACCCCCCACTATCCTCATCTATAGGTATAAGATTTTTGTCTAATCTCTTCCCCCACCCTCCACACCCTCTTCTCCTGGAGAATTGTCAGTCCACTCCCTTTCCATGCCCCTGATTCTATTCTATTCACCAGTTCATTCTGTTCATCAGATTTTTTATTCACTGATTTTTAGATATGTATCACTTGTTGATATGTATTTGTTGTCACTTGTTGTTCATAATTTTTGTTTTTACCTTTTTCTTCTTCCTCTTCTTAATACACTTCAGCCAGCATTTCATATAATACTGGTTTGGTGGTGATGAACTCCTTTAGCTTTTTCTTATCTGTGAAGCTCTTTATCTGCCCTTCAATTCTACACGATAGCTTTGCTGGATAGAGTAATCTTGGTTGTAGGTTCTTGCTATTCATCACTTTGAATATTTCTTGCCACTCCCTTCTGGCCTGCATAGTTTCTGTTGAGAAATCAGCTGACAGTCATATGTATGGGTACTCCCTTGTAGGTAACTGGTTTTCTCTTGCTGCTTTTCATATTCTCTCTTTGTTTTTTGCCATTAGTATTTTAATTATGATGTATGTTGGTGTGGTCCTCTTTGGATTCCTCTTATTTGGAATTCTCTGTGTTTCCTGGACTTGTAAGTCTATATCTTTCACCAGGTATAGGAAGTTTTTTGTCATTATTTATTCAAAGAGATTTTCAATATCTTTTTCTCTCTCTCTTCTTTCAGCACCCCTATAATTTGGATGTTGGTAGGCTTGAAGTTGTCCCAGAGGCTCCTTGCACTATCTTCATATTTTGGATTCTTTTTTCTTTTTACTTTTTGGGTTGGGTGTTTTTTGCTTCTTCGTATTTCAAATCTTTGACTTGGTTCTTGGGGTTCTCTAGTCTGCTGTTGGATCTCTGTATATTATTCTTTATTTCAGTCAGTGTAAGCTTCATTTCTGGTTGGTCCTTTTTCATATCCTTGAGGGTCTTACTAAGTTTCTTGGAGGTTTCTAGAAGATTCTTGAGTAACCTTATAACTGAGGTTTTGAACTCTATATCCAGTAGTTTGCTTTCCTCCATTTATTTCATTTGTGACCTGCTTCTTTGTCTCCACATTTTGGCTGCTTCCCTGTGTTGACAGAGTGGCCTTATGTGCTAGGTGTCCTATAGGGCCCAATGGCTCAGCCTCCCCAATTACATGAGGTGGACACTCTTGGTGCACCCCTTTGTGGGCTGTGTACAGTCTTGTTGTAGTTAAGCCTTGATTGTTGTAGGTATCACTGAGAGGAATTGACCTCTAGACCAATTGTCTGTGAGGACCAGCTGTGTCTTCAATGGGAGAACTGCTGTGCTGGAGACACCCTTATGGTACGACTTGCTTCAGTGGGGCTCTGGTGCTCACTGAGTCTGCCCTTGAGTATGTTGCTTATGGATGTAAAGAGTTGTAATCTGACATAGTCTCACACTGGCCACTGGGTACACTGGCTCTTGGATCTCCAAGGAGGTGCAAGGTCAGCCACTGCCTGATGCCACCCAGCAGAAGCTACTGCGAGATCTGCAAACTCCTCCTCTTTGTTTGGGGTTGGAATTGCCCAGCTGTGAAGCAAGACAGGCTGCTGCCACCTAGCCTTGTGCCTTCTTTTGGAAGCTTTGGAGCTCTCTGACCCAGCTGCAGTTTGTTAGGTTAGGCTGCAAAAGGACAGGCCATTCATATGCAAAAGCCAATACCCACAGCTTGGGTGGGGTTGTAAATTTGGTGGGGCGGGGTCTCAGGGAATCAGCAGGGCATAGCAAATAGCAATGCCACTCAGCCCTGCCCCAGAGAGGTCTGCGAGTCTCTGTGTCCCGAGGCCCATGTAGGAACAATGATCATTGCAAGCACCTCTGAGAGAAAGCTGCTCTCATGTTCAGGCTCGATGCCAGACAGTCTAGTTTCTCCACATATGAATCTGTGCCTCCAGAGTCTCGCCTGGAACTGGAGTTCAGAGCAATTGGGAGCTTGCTTCTCCCTTCTGATCAAAAAAAGCAACAGTGCACCCAGTTGCCAGCCTGTTTTGCACATGCCTCTGCACCTCCACACCTCCTACCAGTCTCAATGCTCGTTTTTATTTCTTTCTAGTTGTAGAGCTTCCACTCAGCCAGCTTTCCCGTGGTTCTGGATGATATCTGTTTTGTCCTTTAGTTTTAGTTTTGATGTGGTTGTGAGAGGCAGCAAGCACAGGTGTTTACCTATGTTGCTATCTTGGTTCCCCTTCACCTTTTCACTCAGTCCCCCAAATCCCCTCTTATGTGTCAACCATCAGTCTATATCTATGAATCTGTTTATATTTTGTTTTTGTTCTTTAGATTCCACATATAAGTGAAAGCATATGGTATTTGTCTTTCTCTGTCTGACTTATTTCACTTAGCACAATACCCTCTAGTTCCATCTGTGCTGTTACAAAAGGTAATATTTCATTCCTTTTTATGGCTGAGTAGTATTCCATTGTGTAGTTGACCCATTCTTTTAAGTTTTTATGAAAATAATTTTAATTCTACAAGTAATACGATGAATACATATTTATTTATTTATTTATTTATTTATTTATTTATTGCTTAAAATATTACAAAGAGTAGTACATATGTCTCCCTTTTTCCCCCCTTTGACCTTCCCCTGGCCTCCCCTACCCCCTACAATGACTACATTTTTGTTGCTTAAGCCAAATATTTTAGACTAGAGGCCTGGTGCACAAAATTTGTGCACGAGTAAGGTCCCTAGGCCTGGCCAGCAATCAGGGCTGATTGGAACCTTCCCTGATCTTCCCCAGCTGCAGGCTGCTGGCCAGGGTCTTCTTTCATTCTGCACCACCCCCTGGTGGTCAGCACATATCATAGTGAGTGACTGAACTCCTGGTCTCCCAGTCAAACTCCAGAAGGGACACTTTGCATATTAGCCTTTTATATATAGAGATAGTTCTCCTTTCCAACCCCCTGATGCAGTGCCCTATCCTAGAGGAAACTGACATTATCAGGTTAGTATTTGTTCTTCCAGATCATTTTCTGCATATTTAAAAATAGAATCATAGTTTTTATTTTTTCCTATATAAATGATATCATATTCTATATTTTGTTCAGCTTGCTTTTTACTTAGTAATATGCCTAAGAGAGTGAGATGGACCCATAGTTCTGACATGGAACACACTGCAGTATATTCTGTAGTATACATGTACTGTTTTCAGTTTTCATTTTTAAAATTGGGGTAAAATAAGCACAACATAAAATTTGCCATTTTAACCATTTTTAAATGTTATTTTAAATTGATTTAAAAATTTTTATATTGATTTCGGAAAGAAAGGGAGAGGGAGAGAGTGATAGAAACATAAATGATGAGAGAGAATCATTGATTGGCTACCTCCTGCAGGCCCCACACTGGGGATAGAGCCACAACCAGGACATATGCCCTGACTGAAAACTGAACTGTGACCTCCTGGTTCATAGGTCGATGCTCAACCACTGAGCCATGCCGGCTAGGTTTAAATAGATTTTTAGAGAGAGAGTAAGGGAGGGGGATAGAGAGATAGAAACATTGATGAGAAACATGCTTCTTACTGGGGTGGAGCTCACAACCTGGGCATGTGCCCTAACCAGGAATCCAAACAGTGACCTCTTGGTTCAATCACTGAGCCACACTAACCAGGCTAAACATTTTTATGTGTATAGTTCAGTGGCACTAAGTATAGTCACATTGTTGTGCAACCATCACCACCATCCATCTCCAGAATCCTTCTCATTTTTTCAAACTGTAATTTGATACCCATTAAACAATAACTTCCTATTCCCCCTTCTCCCAGACCCTGACAACCACCATTCTACTTTCTGTCTCTGTGAATTTGACTATTCTAGGGACCTCATATTAGTGGAATCATGTAGATTTTTTGTAACTGCCCTATTTCACTTAGCATAACATCTTCAAGTTTCATCTATGTTGCAGCATTTGTTAAACTTTCCTTCCTTTTTAAGGTTGAAAAATATTCAGTTTTATGTCTGTACCACATTTTGTTCATCCATCTATCCATCAATGAGCACTTGGGTTGCATCCCCTCTTTGGCTACTGTGAACAATGCTGCTGTGAGCATAGGTGTACAAATATCTGTTGAAGCTCTTACTTCTACTTCTTTTGGGTGTATACTCAAAAATTGAATTGCTGGATCCTATGGGAATTCCTGTTTCCCTTTTGAGGACACTTAGATCAGTTCTACTTGAACTGTATTCCACAGACTGATGCCATTCATGAACTATCACTCAGACTCAATGAGGTAAGTACAGAAGTTGATAATAAACATTTAAAACCTTTTGTAGCAAATTGATGTGGCCAAATTCATGAGCACTTTTCTAGTCATTCCTTTTTTCTCTACAATGGTAATGGATTTGAAATTTAAAAAAAGAACAAAACAAAACTGATAATCTACCACATATAGTTTGAGAATCACTGAGAGATAGTTTCTAATTTTTTAAAATATATATATTTTTGGAATAGTTATTTTAAAAAACCTTTATTGTTGAAAGTATTATATATGTCCTCTTTTTCCCTCTCATTGACTCCTTATAGCTTGCCCCCACCCCAGGCCTTCACCACCCTATGTCTGTGAGAATGGTAGTAACAAACTCCCTTAGTCCTTTTTTGTCTGTGAAGCTCCTAATTTCACTCTCAATTTTGATTGATAGCCTTGCTGGGTACAGTATTCTTGGATTCAGACCTTTCCTTTGCATGACTTTGTATATTTCATTCCAGTCCCTTCTTGCCTGATGTGTTTCTGTTGAGAAATCAGTCGCTAGTCTGATTGTGGAACCTTTGTAGGTAACTTTCTGTCTCTCTTTGGCCGCTTTTAAGATTCTTTCTTTGTCATTGGTGTTTTCCAATTTAATTATGATGTGCCTTGGCATTGGTCTTTTGGGTTCATTTTATTTGGGACTCTGTAAGCTTCTTGGATTTGTGTGAGATTTCTTTTCCATATAACCAGAAAGTTTTCTGTCATTATTTCTTTAAATAAGCTTTCTATTCCTTGCTCAGTTTCTACTCCTTCTGGCACCCCTATTACATGGATATTGTTTCTCTTTGTGTTGTCCCAAAGTTCTCTTAGGCTCTCCTCCTGCTTTTTAATTTTTTTTCCTAGAAGCTGCTCTGTTTGGGTATTTTTTCCTATCTTGTCTTCTAGCTCACTGATGCGATCCTCTGCTTCATCTAGTCTACTGTTGATGCTTTCTATTGAGTTCTTCATAGCAGTGATGTCACTTTTCATTTCTTCTTGGTTCTTCAACATTTCCTCTTGGTTCTTGCACATATTGTTGAATTTGTCTTCCATTCTTCTCAACCACTTTATGACCATTTCTCTGAATTCCTTCTCTGACAAGTTGGTTGCCTCCATTTCGTTTACTTCCTTTTCTGGTGATGCCTGTTTCTCTTTCATATGTGGACTGTTTCTTTGTCTCCCCATGATCTCGCTTCTCTGGGTGTCTATTTACGTGATTCTCTCTCTCCTGCATTGATTTAAAGGCACGAAATAACACACAACAAGGCACAATGCACGAAATACTGAACACAGATGTATTCATGATACTAATAACTCCAAATGAAGGTGGCCACCTGAGAAAAGAGGATTAGGGGAAAGAGGAGGAGAAAAAGAAAAAGGGTAAAAGGGTAAAAAAAAGAGAGTGCAAGAACGAAATTGGGAGAGAGACAAAGAAAAAAAAGGAAAGAGAGATAAGAAAGAGAGTGAAATAAAAGACGGGAAGAAACTATATAGGGAGGGGACTCTGATAGAGTTGCCACTAATTTCAATGAATGTCAGCAACAGATACCTAGAGATGAATGCAGACCATAAACAACCACTAATTTCAAGTGAGGTGAGGGAAAACAGTGGCAACAAAATAACCAAAGGAGAAAAAAATTTAAAAAATTAAAATAAAACAGTATAATCAACAATCAAGCTAACAACAGCTTAGTGACAGAAAAAGAGAGAGGAAAAGAAAATGAAAGATAAGAGAGAAAAATATGGATAGTGAAGAAAGAGAAGAATGAGATGAGTATGGACTTAGAGCAGGGGATTGGAAATTAGATATATAAGTAGGGTGAAATTTTAAGAGGAGGTATAAAGAGGGAGTAGGGATAGTTTAAAGCAGGGCTGGGGTAAGCGAAACTGGACAACAAAAGGAGAAAAGTGAGGAGGAGATTGTTGGTTTCTGCTTCCCCACGTGGATGGGAATAGGTCCTCTGCGTTCGCGCACTTCTGGGCACAGATTCCAGCTGCCCCCTGCAGAGGGGAAGGGGTCCCCAGCATTTTGCGGGCTTTTTGGTACAGATTCCAGCTGCCCCCTGCAGAGGGGATGAAGTCTCCGACATTCCTGCGCTTCTAGGCACAGATTCCAGCCGCCCCGCGCAGAGGGGAATTGGACCCTAGTGTTCGCGCGCTTCTAGGCACAGATTCCAGACGCCCTGTGCGGAGGGGAACAGGTTCCCTGCATTTTAGCACGTTTCTAGGCACAGGTTACAGCTGCCCCATGCAGAGGGGAACAGGTCCCCAGTGTTCATGCATCTCTAGGCACAGATTTCCACCCTGTGGCGTAGGGAACAGTTTCTCAAAGTTTCTCAGTTCCTAGTCTCAAATTCCCACAGCCCCATGCCGAGGGGGAACAGTTTCTCAGATTTCACCGAGTTCCCAGGCTCAAATTCCTGTAGCCCCAGCTTGGCGCTGCCTGCGCACCTTTGGGGAGGAGGATCAATTCTGTTACTCACAGAGATCTGCTGCTTGGGTGTCTGGATTCTTGGTGTCCGTGGGTACGTAGTTGTGGTCTCCGATCTCTGTCCCCAGTGGTTGTAGGGTCCTAGTTTGCGTCTGAGACCAGACCGGGTGGCTCTGATGCCAGGATCCTGCAAGCTGCTCTGTTTCTCAAGATGGCGTGGTCTCCGTGCCTGTGCTGGCCACCCAGGAGTGTCCGTACTGGGACTGGGGCTCCGCCGTCTAAGACTGGCCTGTTTGGCAGCCCCTCAGGAGACCTGCAGAATCTACCTGTCCCTAGCTCACACACACACACACACACCATACACATCCACACACTCCTCTATTGCTCCCTGGCTCTCTCACACTCTCTCCCTCCCTACCTTCCTGCTGGTCGCCATCTTTTTTCCTCCCTATGTCTGTGAGAATGGGTTATGCATATATGCATACAACTTCTTTGGTTGATCTCTTCCCACCCACCCATCCACCCCTGACTTCCCTCTGAGATTCATCAATCTGTTCCATGCTTCTATGTCTCTGGATCTGTTTTGTTCAACAGGTTTTTTTGTTCATTAGATTCCACATATGAGTTAGATAATTGATACTTGTCTCTCCCTAACTAGCTTTTTCCACTTAGCATAATACTCTTCAGGTCACTCCACACTGTCTCAAAGGGTAAGATATCCTTCTTTTTTACTGCTGAATAGTATTCCATGGTATAAATGTACCACAGCTTTTTAAATCCACTCATCTACTGATGGACACGTGGACTGTTTCCAGATCTTAGATATTGTAAATTGTGCTGCTATGAACATAGGGGTGCACATATCCTTTCTGATTGGTGTTGCAGGTTTCTTAGGATATATTCCTAGACATGGGATCACTGGGTCAACTGGCAGTTCCATGTTTAATTTTTTTGAGGAAACTCCATACTGTTTTCTACAATGGCTACACCAGTACACTGCATTCCCAACAGCAGTGTACTAGGGTTCCCTCTTCTCCATATCCTCACCAGCACTTGTCATTTGTTGATTTGTTGATGGTAGACATTCTGACATGTGTGAGGTGATACCTCATTGTCATTTTAATTTGAATCTCTCTGATGATCATTGACTTTGAGCATTTTTTCATATGTTTCTTGGACATCTGTATGTCCACTTTGGAAAAGGGTCTATTTAGGTCCTTTACCTATAAAATATATTGTTATTGCTTTCATAGAGGAAGGGAGAGGGAGAGGGAGGGAGGGAGGGAGAGAGAGAGAGAGAGAGAGAGAGAGAGAGACATCAATGATGAGAGAAAATCATTGATCAGTTGCCTGGGAATGGAGCCTGCAACCCCAGCATGTGCCCTGACCAGGAATCAAACTGGCAACCTTTTGGTGCACAGGACGATGCCCAACCAACCGAGTCTTGATATAGTTGGTTAGAAAGGTTGTGTATTCAAAGCGTACATAATTGTTTTTTAGAAATGAGACAGAGGAGATGTAGCCGATATATCTAATACATAGTTGCAAACCCAAACAGGCAGCCAAAATCAGGAGACAAAGAAATAATCCCCAAATGAAAGAACAAGAGAATTCTCCAAAAGAAGACATAAATGAAATGGAGATAAGAAATCTATCTGATACAGAATTCAAAATAATGATGATGAAGATGCTCAACAGCATGAGAAAAGATATAGTAACTATGAAAACAGGAGGAAAGAATGACATAGCACAGATATAGAACACACTGGAAGGAATACACAGCAGATTAGGGGAAGCTGATGATCAGATCAGTGAATTAGAAGACAGGGTTGAAAATATCACTCTATCAGAGAACCAAAAGGAAAAAAATAATTAAAAACACGAGGACAGCTTAAAGGAATTGTGGTACAACGTGAAATGTAACAATATTCAAGTAGCAAGTGTGCCAGATAAAGCAGGAAGGGAGAAAGGAATAGAGAACATGTTTGGAGAAAATGGCAGAAAACTTTCCTAACCTGGTAAAAGAAAAAGTCATGCAAGTTCAGGAAGCACAGAGAATTCCAAGCAAGAAGAACCCAAACAGGCCCACACCCAAACATATTATAATTAAAATGCCAAAAATTAAAGACAAAAAGAATCTTAAAGGCAGCAAAAGAAAAGAAAACTGTTATCTACAAAGGAGTTCCCATAAGGCTGACACATAATTTCTCATCAGAAAATCTACAGGTCAGAAGGGAATAGCATGAAGTACTCAAGGTAATGAAAAGCAAGGATGTGAAACCAAGATTACTATATCCAGTAAGGCTATCATTCAAAATAGACAGTCAAATAAAGAACTTCCCTGAAAAAAAAAAAGGCTAAAGGAGTTCATCACCACCAAGCCAGCATTACAAGAAACGCTAAAAAAACTGCTGCAATGAGAGGAAGAAATAGAGAAACATAGGCATACAGATTAAAATGGCAATAAATAAGTACCTATCTATAATAATCTATAATAATAAAAGCATAATATGCTAATTACACTGGACAGCTGAATGACCTTTTGGATGTCCTTCAAGACAACCTTCCAGACAAAGCAGGCTGCAAGGGCTGGGGCAAGCCTCTGCAGCTGCGAGGGCTGAGCCCTTGCACGAATTTCATGCATTAGGCCTCTAGTCAATAATAACCTTAAATGTAAATGTATTTTTATGTAATTTATTGTTTCAGGTCTTATATTTAGGCCTTTAATCCATTTGGAGTTAATTTTTGTGTATTCACCCAATAGTTTTAAACATTCATTGAGGATTCTTGCCTTAATCAGTTATTACTATGATGTTTGAAAACTGATGATTTTCTAAATACATTTCTACTTTTACATTAATTGTACTGTAATGAAGAGCTTTCCCTTTACCCCATGTATTGATTGATTACCAGTGGACATGTGGATTCTTATTTACCACATAAGTTATAATTATTTTCTTTTCATTATTCAGTTTAATGCTTAAATTGGCCCAGATTTGGACAGTACAGGCCCTTTCAAGCTGATTTATGTGTCCATTGTCTGTCCCTACCATTTTAAGCACTTCCATATTTTCTGGGACAATAAGAATATTTTAGGGTTGCCCTGACCGGTTTGCTCAGTGGATAGAGCATCAGCTTGTGGACTCAAGGGTCCCAGGTTCGATTCCAGTCAAGAGCATGTACCTTAGTTGCGGGCACATCCCCAGTGGGGGGTGTGCAGGAGGCAGCTGATAGATGTTTCTGGCTCTCTATCTCTCTCTCTTCCTCTCTGTAAAAAATCAATAAAATATTTTTAAAAAAAGAAACATCAATGAGAGAGAAACATCAATCAGCTGCCTCCTGCACACCCCCTACTGGGTATGTGCCCACAACCAAGGTACATGCCCTTGACTGGAATCGAACATGGGACCCTTCAGTCTGCAGGCTGATGCTCTATCCACTGAGCCAAACCAGTTAGGGCATCTCATTGATGTTTCTAATTCTCTATCCCTCTCCCTTCCTCTCTGTAAAAAATCAATTAAATATATTTAAAGAAGAATATTTTAGAGTTATCTTGCATTTTCCTTGCCCCAGCTCTGGAATCAACTATTTCTCCAAGGAACACTGGCTCCCTTAAGTGAGGAATAGTATTTAGAAAACAAGGTCTGGGTGCTAGATATACTTATTGCTACTGGAGTGTCATAGCTTTTGGACTTTTTCAGCAGAGAGACCTAGGATTATCCAAGGCTTTTGAATCTCTCTCAATATCCCCACCAAGTGACAATCTAGTCTGTGCTTGAACACTTTATCATTTGAGAAAATTTAACCAAAGACAATTTCTTCCATTGTTGGGCAGCTCTAATACTTGACAACCCTTTATATTTGAAAACAGTAGTCACTGATTTCTTCCCCTAAGTTTTGTATTCTCTGTGCTATACATCTGCAGTTCCTTTATTGCCATTATTCTTACGGCAGAGTTTTAATATCTCATCATTCTGGTTACTGTGTTCTGTTCATTAATTTATTTGTAAAGATTGGCATTTAGAATGAAATGTATTATTCTAAGTGCATGTTCTGATCAGTACAGAGGAGTGGGTCAATGACTTTCTTTGTTCTAAACCCCATGCAGGTCAAGATTCATTTAGCTATTTTTTTTTGAGAGCTATATCAATCACTCTGTTGACTTACATTGAGTCTATAGAAAGTTGAAAGCCCTAAATCTTTTAAAAATATGTATGTTTTTATTGATTTTTAGAGAGAGAAAGGAAGAGGGATAGAGAGATATAAACATCAGTGAGAGAGAAATATCATTGATAGACTGCCTCTTGCACATCCCCCACTGGGGATCGAGCCTACAACCTGGGCATGTGTCCTGACCGGGTACTGAAATAGTGACCTCTTGGTTAATAGGTCAATGCTCAACCCCTGAGCCATACCAGCTGGGCAAAATCCCCAAGTCTTTAACTCTGCTGCTGTGTTCATTCACAGTTGTGTCTTAGGACCTACTATAAGTCTTTAAGTTGATCTCTTTCTTTTTAGCTTATTAAATTTAGCCTGTTTTTCCTGCTTGTCAAGCTTATTTTGAATTTTGAATATCATCTAATTGTACTAGCTATCTTTTCCAGCATATTATCTGCAAACTTGATCTGTATGCCATTAGTTTCATCAGATAAGTAACGATTTAAAAATATCAAGATGGGTAGGGTGGAGCTCAAATCTTTTCAACCTAGAGACTTTCTCTTATGTTGAAATCAGTCCATCAAATAAGGGCTGCTGCTGTTCATCTGTCTTTAGCTGCTGTTGTATATAGGATCTGAGCCAAAAGACCTGTTACAATACACAAACTAGGTCCAATTTCTAGTTTTCTCATAGGGTCAGTGCTTCAAAGTCATTAGGAGGCTTGTTTATTGTAAAATGGGGACCTTTCACACAGTCCAAACTTTTTCTTGAGTGGAAATTGGCCTGATCTGGATCAGTCTTTGTCCTCCTTGGTACCGGAGGGCAAAGAGAAATGTTTCAGGGAGCCAAGGCATTCCTACTTAAATCATCAAATCTAAGAAACTTTAGGGGTCATCTAGTTCAAGCTTCAAAAATCGGACCAAAAAAATCTGACTGACAAAATGTCCTATTAATGTGCCCTTCTTTTTTAATCTGCTATATCAGTCAATAAGTACTTATATACCTTATTAAAAAGGAGGAAAGGTGCCTTGATGAAGGGTATTCTCAGAATGGCAAACAAGGATGGGGAAATGTCATTGTTTTAAAATGAAATAAAATCAAACATCCTATATAATAAAGAGGGAACATGCAAATTGACCATCACTCTGGTCAATTTGCACCCACAGCTGAGGTTAAGTTCCCATAAATAGCCTTAAGGAGCAATCAGCAGGGACCTGAGGCTGCGCGCCCACCCACCTCCTGCATGAGGCTTGACAGGAGACCTCAGGTCGTGCCTTCCACCCACAGGGCTTGATGGGAGAACTCAGGCTGCTCCCCCCCGCCCTGGCACCAGGCCAGAGGAACTCAGGCTGCACTCTCTTCCTTGGTGCCAGGCCGGGGGACCTCAGGCCATGCCCCCCCGCCCTGGCCCCAGGCCAGGGGACCTGAGGCTGTGCCCCCACCTAGCAAAACTTGACAGGGGCCCTCAAGGTGTGCCCTCCACCCTGGTGCTGGGCCAGGGGATCTCAGGCCATGCCCCCCACCCCAGCACCAGGCAAGGGGACTTCAGGCTGTGCCCCCTGCCCTGGCGCCAGGCTGGGGGATCACAGGCCACTCCCTCCGCCCAGCAGGGCTTGATGGAGGACCTCAGGCTGTGCCCCCCTGCCCTGGCACCCAGGGGACCTGAGGCTTCACCCCCCCACATGGCAGGGCTTGACAGGGTGGGACTGGCCAGGTCTGGATCTAGCCCAATGAAGGGGGGCCGTCCAAGTTTGGGTCTCAAGTGATTTTGAGGTGCACATGGGTGGTTGAAGACTTGACTCTGGGTTCCATGGTGCATCCCAGACTCTGACAGGAGAAAGATTTTCATATACATTTTACTAATTTTCTTTAATCTCTGACACTTCTATTATAGAGAAAGGGCAAATAGCAATATTAAAATATTTCCTCTAATTAATCCCCAATGTGCATGAATTTTGCGCACTGGGCCACTAGTAATAGATAAAAGCAGCTATATGAAAACATATAGAATTAACTTACCTTAAGTGAGAGTGTCTAAGACTTTTGATAAGACTAGGCTAATTTTCAAGTTTCTTTTTTTTTTAAAATATATTTTATTGATTTTTTTACAGAGAGGAAGGGAGAGGGATAGAGAGCCAGAAACATCGATGAGAGAGAAACATCGATCAGCTGCCCTCTGCACACCCCCCATTGGGGATGTGCCCACAACCAAGGTACATGCCCCCGACCGGAATCGAACCTGGGACCCTTCAGTCCACAGGCGGACGCCCTATCCACTGAGCCAAACCAGTCAGGGCTCAAGTTTCAATGAAAGACCACAGTGTAGTCCCTGGAAGAGAATGAAATGCAAATAAATCCTCACTTATTCAACTGCCTTATAACTCAGCCATCTGAAATAATGACCTGTGAATAAAAGGATGAAGGGTAGTTATCTGAAAGGAGCCTGGAAAGGGGAAGAATGATATTTTGTTCCTTTCGCCTTTTCTGGGACTTGTTTTTGTTGTTTATTTTTAATTATTTAGGTAATATGTGAATACTTCCTCTTGTAAAAATATTAAAACACTAGGGGCCCAGTGCACAAAAATTTGTGCACTCAGGAGGTCCCTCAGCCTGGCTTGTGCCCTCTCACAGTCTGGGACTCCTCTGGGGATGTCCACGTGCTGGCGTGCCTGGTCAGCTGGGTGAAGGGCTAATGGCTGTTTGCAGGCTGGCCAAGCCCCCCATTGGGGACCCTGACCCCATGGGGGTGTGGCCAGCCTGGGTGAGGGGCTGAGGACTGTTTACAGGCTGCCCACAGCCTCTTCAGGTTTTGGGTCCCTACTGGGGTACCTGGCCAGCCTGTGTGAGGGGCTGATGGCTGTTTGCAGGCTGGCCAAGTCCCCCACCCTAGGGGCATCCCTCACCCCACAGGGGTGTGGTCAGTGTGGGTGATGGGCTGATTGGTGCTTTCAGGCTTTCAGGCTGCTCACAGCTCCCATTGACCCAATGTCCCAGCAAGGCTGGCTGGAAGCAGGTTTCTGGGGTTTGTTTATCTTCTGTGATTGATACACTGTTCCTTTAAGCCAGGGCCTAGTAACAAAACCTCCTCTCTGCTTCACCTGCCGCTTCTATAATGAGACATTGTTACCCTTAGTAGTCAGGCCAGGCCTGCTGTCTAAGATTGATACTTTGTTGAAAACATGTTTTGCCTGGAGCCAGGATAAGCGGAGCTGCCCGCAAACAGTTTCATTTTCACTCCTGCTGCAATGGAAGCTGCCATTTACTCAGGTCCGTGAGTGACGGCCTCCATGTTGGCTGGATTAATTTGCATACAGTCGCTCTGATTGGCTGATGGGCATGGCTTACCCATCCCGAAGAGATGGTTAATTTTAATATTACACTTTTATTAGTTTAGATTATAGGTAAGAATAAGTTTCTTTTCACTGGTTCTCTTGCCCCAAGTTCTGGTTAAGTAGGGTTTCAAAAATTTTATTAAATGTATTGGGGTGACATTGGTTAATAAAATTATATGTTTCTTATGTACATTTTTATAATACATCAAATGTATATTGCGTTATGTGTTTTCCGCCCAAAGTCAAATATCTTTCTGTCACCATCTTTGACCCTTTTGGCCTTTACTACCTCCCCCCAACTCTACCCCCTGTAGCCACCATATTGTTCTCTGTGTCTATGAGTTTTTGTTTGTTCATTTGTTGTTTTTAGTTTCGTTTCCACAAATGAGTAAAATCATATGGTTTTTAACTTTTTTTGTTGAGTTATTTTGCTTAGCATGATATTCTCAAGATCTATCCATGTCACAAATGGCAGTATTTCATCCTTATAGCTGAGTTAGTATTCCATTGCACATATGTGCTAAATTTTTATTCAGTCATCTACCAAGGGACATGTTGATTGTTTCCATGCCTTGGTCACATAAATAATGCTGCAGTGAACATATGGTTACATATATCTTTATAAATAAATGCTTTCAAATTTTGGGGGTAGATTAGTTAGGCTTTTTATAGAAACATCTTGAATGGAGAAAAATAGTTTTATCAGGTCATATACTTTGTTTTAAAAATGTGCTCACAGCCCTAGCTGGTTTGGCTCAGAGGTTAGAGCGTCAGCCTGTAGACTGAAGGGTCCTGGGTTTGAATCCGGTCAAGGGCACATACCGGTTTCAGGCTTGATCCCTGGCCCTGCATGTGAGAGGCAACCAATCAATGTGTCTCTCTCATATTGATGTTTCTCCCCCTTCTTTTCATTCTCTCTAAAAAAAGAAAATCAATGGAAAAACTATTGTTGGGTAAGGATTAACATAAAAAATGTGCTCACAAATTCACCTTTTAATATATAGTCTGGCTTGCTGAATATGCTTGTTACCCTAGCAGGACTGCCTTGTACTTGATCCTAGTTCTTGAGATTACTGTTTTCCCTTTGTGAATCAATACATTGACATATAATCCAGCTAGTTGTGGGGTTGTCCAGATTGGCTTGCTGAGCAACATACCTTTGACCACTGTGATGCCACAATGATATTACCTACTTAGGAAGTCATTCATCTGTTGTCAGCAACTAAGCCTCCTGATTGACTATGTGTGTATAGTGGGAGACACAAAGGAAAAAAAGGAGCTTATAGTTTTACTGGGTAGACTACACATACGTGTGAGGCATTTCTTGAGGACAGTACTACATATCTAATCTAATAAAAGAGTAATATGCTAATTGCATCACTCTACTACATCCCAAGCCACACCCACCAGCCAAATAGAGTGACTATATGCAAATTAACCCAACCAAGAAGGCAGCCTGCAGCCACAGAGCTAGAGCAAACAGGAGGTTTCGTTGCCCCAGCGATGGAGGAAGCTGCCTGCCTAGGCCAGCTGTGGCCTCTGCTCAAGGCAATAGAATTTCAATTATGGAAGCTACAGAGCTGGAGCAAGCAGGAAGCTTTGTTGCCCCGGCGATGGAGGAAGCTGTCTACCTATGCAGGCTGTGGCCTCTGCTCAAGGCAACAACGTTTCAATTATAGAAGATAAATAAACCCCCAGATACCTGCTTCCAGCCAGCCTCGCTTGGGTGGCTGGGGGCTGTGGCCAGCCTGCAAACAGCCATCAGCCCCTCACCCAGAATGGCCCCACCCTCATGGGGTGAGGATCCCTGCTGGGGGGCTTGGCCAACCTTAAAACGGCCCTCAGCCCCTCACCAGGCTGCCCAGGCACCCCAGCAGGGACCCCCACCCTGAAGGGGCTGTGGCCAGCCTGAAAACAGCTCTCGGCCCCTCACCCAGGCTGGCCAGGAGCCCCAGCGGGACCCCCACCCTGATCCGGGACACCCTTTAGGGTAAACCAGCCAGCACCAACCCATGCACCAGGCCTCTATTCTGTATAATAAAAGGGTAATATGCAAATTGACCCTAACAGTAGAATGACTGGGAATGACTAGTCACTATGTCACACACCACCAGGGGGCAGATGCTCAATGCAGGAGCTGCCCCTGGTGGTCAGTGCACTCCCATATGGGGAGCTCTGCTCAGCCACAAGCCAGGCTGATGGCTGCCAGTACAGCGATGGTGGTGGGAGCCTCTCCTGCCTCCTCAGCAGCGCTAAGGATGTCTGACTGCAGCTTAGGCCTGCTCCCCACTGGCAAGTGGACATTCTTGAGGGCTCCTGGGCTGCCAGAAAGATGTCTGACTGCCAGCATAGGCCCAATCGCCCAAGGAGCAGGCCTCAGCCAGTAGGTGGACATCCCCCGAGGGTTCCCAGACTGCAAGAGGGCATAGGCTGGGCTGAGGAACCCCCCTGAGTGCACAAATTTTCGTGCACCGGGCTTCTAGTACTATATATAAAAGGCTAGTATACAAATAGACCCAATGGCAGAACAGCTGGTCGCTATGATGCTCACTGACCACTCGGGTGCAAACGCTCAACACAGGAGCTTCACCCTAGTGGTCAGTGCACTCCCACAGGGGGAGCGCTGCTCAGCCAGAAGCTGGGCTCATGGCGAGCACAGTGGTGGTGGTGGAGTGGGCCTAAACCGTCAATTGGACATTCCCTGAGGCCTCCCAGACTGTGAGAGGGCACAGGCTGGGCTGAGGCCCCCCCCCCCCCCAGTGCACGAATTTTGTGCACTGGGCCTCTAGCATATTATAACAAAGGACAAGGATAAGTAAAGGGTTAATTAGCATGGGTGAGTGCTATACAAATTAATATTTCTCAGTACCTCTCATCTGTCCTCTTCCCCTTCATTCACCTTTTGTTTTCTCCCCTCCTACTCTTCAGTTCACTGATCTGGCTTCTCTTCTGCTATTAGCCTGGAATTGTGAGAGATGGAAGATATGGGCCTGCGGGGACATAACTGTTTTTTTGTTAGGGTCATCTTATCCATTCTCATGGCTTCAACTGTTTACTATACACAACAAACGTATATAGAAACCAGACCTCGTTCTTGAGCTTCATACACCTTATATCCATCTGCTTATGTGGATAGGCATCTCTAATTCACCATATCATGTACTCTGTCTAAACCTGTTTTGCCTCTTTTGTTCCTTATCTCAGTGAATGGCACCACCATCAACTCAGGGACCCAAGCCTGATACCTTCATATCATACTCCCTCTAGATATTCTACCACCAAATTCTTTCAGGTCCATTTGTTAAATATTCATTGAATCCATATTCTTCTCTCTATTCTTACTACCACTACCCTGATCCATGCAATCACTACCTCTCAAATGAACTATTGCAACTCTCTTCTAATTATCTACCTGCCTCCTCTCTTTCTTACCTCCAAATCATTCTCCACTTTATATCCAGAGTACACTTTCTTTTTTTAAAATATATCTTTATAGTTCAGATTATTACAGTTGTTCCTCTTTTCCCCCCTATACCCCCCTTCCTCCCCCCCCCACTGTCCTCATCCATAGGTGTACGATCATTGTCCATTCTCTTCCCGCACCCCCAACACCCTTTACCCCCAAAAACTGTCAGTCCACTCCCTTTCTATGCCTCTGATTCTATTCTATTCACCAGTTTATTCTGTTCATCAGATTTTTTATTCACTTGATTTTTAGTTTCACTTGTTGATAGATATGTATTTGTTGTTCATAATTTTTATCTATACTTTTTCTTCATCCTCTTCTCAAAGGATACCTTTCAGCATTTCATATAATACTGGTTGGGTGGTGGTGAACTCCTTTAGCTTTTTTTTGTCTGTGAAGCTCTTTATCTGACCTTCTATTCTGAATGATAGCCTTGCTGGGTAAAGTAATTTTGGTTGTAGGTTCTTGCTGTTCATCACTTTGAATATTTCTTGCCACTCCCTTCTGGCCTGCAAAGTTTCTGTTGAGAAATCAGCTGACAGTCTTATGGGTGCCCCCTTGTAGGTAACTAACTGCTTTTCTCTTGCAGCTTTTAAGATTCTCTCCTTGTCTTTTGGTCTTGGCAGTTTAATAATGTGTCTTGGTGTGGTCCTTCTTAAGTTCCTTTTGTTTGGAGTTCTCTGTGCTTCCTGGACTTGGAAGTCTATTTCTTTCATCAGGTGAGGGAAGTTTTCTGTCATTATTTCTTCAAATAGGTTTTCAATATCTTGCTCTTTCTCTTCTTCTGGTACCCCTATAATTCTGATGTTTGTATGCTTGAAGTTGTCCCAGAGACTCCTTACACTATCTTCATACTTTTTGATTTTTCATTTGTTTGTTTGTTTGTTTTTTTGTTTTGGCTTTTTTGGCTGGGTGGGTTTTGCTTCTTCATATTTCATATCTTTGACTTGATTCTTGCAATCCTATCATCTGCTGTTGGATCTCTGTATATTATTCTTTATTTCAGTCAGTGTATGCTTAATTTCTAGCTGGTTCTTTTTCATATGCTCGAGGGTCTCACTAAATTTATCAGCAGTCTCTAGAAACTTCTTGAAAAACCTGACAGTCGTGGTTTTGAACTCTATATCCAGTCGTTTGCGTTCCTCCATTTCTGTCTTTTGTGACCTGTTTCTTAGTCTCCGCATTTTGGCGTTCTGTGCTAGGTGTCCTATAGGGCCCAGTGATTCAGCCTCCCCAATCACCTGGGGTGGACACTCTTGTTGTACACCTTTGAAAGCTGGGTGAACAGCCTTGTTGTAGTTATCACTGGGAGGAAATGACCTGCAGGCCTTTCTCCTCATTGTTTGGAGTTTGGATCTATTGGAGTTCTGTCTCAGCTGCAGACCCTTAGGTTATGCTGCAGGGAGGCAGGCGCAGAGCTTGGGTGGGGTTGTAGTTGGGGTGGGGCGGGGTCTCAGAATCACCGAGGGTGGAGCGACTCACAATGGCATCCCCTCTGCTGATGCCGCTGTTTCTACCGCGTTTGGTGTCTCCAAGCCCTGGGGTCTGCGCACGATACTCAGTCCCCGAATCTCCACGTCAGTGATAGCTGCAAATAGCACTGCTAGAACGCCACTGCTCTTCCGCCGCCCCGTTGCCCTACAGCTCGCGTTGCATTCAGTGTGACCCGGGAGTTTATAATCTTCTAAGCTGCGGACCTGATCACCGCTGCCACCCTTTCACCCGCACTGCTGCGCGCTGCGCCGCAGCCTCTGTTTCACGCATCCATACCTTTCAGTTTGGGTGCACCGGGAGATTCTATTCAGTCTCAAAGCACTCCTCTTGCCTTCTAGATGTAACGCTTTCCTTCCCTTGGTTCTGGAGGATGGCCGTTTATCTGTATAGTTGTATTTCTATAATGTAGGTGTGGAGGCTGTTCATTTAGGTATATACCTCATGCCGCCATCTTGGTTCTCTGGCCAGTTGATCTCTTAACTCTCCCCCAACCCTCCCCAGCCTTCCAGCTGTAGGTTGACAGTCTGTTCAATGTTGTTCTGCCTCTATATCTGCTTATTCTTTTCAATTTATAATGGTCTTTATTATCCATAAATAAGTGAGATCATGTGGTATTTTTCTTTTGTTGACTGGCTTATTTCACTTTGCATAATGCTATCCAGTTCCATCTATGCTGTTGCAATTGGTAAGAATTCCTTCTTTTTTACAGCAGCATAGTATTCCATTGTGTAGATATACCAAAGTTTTCTAATCCATTCATCTACTGATGGGCACTTAGGCTGTTTCCAAATCTTAGCTATGGTAAATTGTGCTGCTGTGAACATAGTGGTGATATATCCTTTCTGATTGGTGTTTATGGTTTCTTGGGATATATTCCCAGAAGTGGGATCACAGGGTCAAATGGGTGTTCCATTTTTAATTTTTTGAGGAAACACCATACTGTCTTCCATAGTGGTTGCACCAGTCTGCATTTCCACCAGCAGTGCAGAAGGGTTCCTTTTTCTCCACATCCCCTCCAGCACTTGTCATTTGTTGATTTGTTGATGATAGCCATTCTGGCAGGTGTGAGATGATACCTCATTGTTGTTTTGATTTGCATCTCTCCTATAATTAGTGACTTTGAGCATGTTTTCATATGTCTTTCTGCCTTCGGTATGTCCTCTTTTGAAAAGTGTCTATTTAGGTCCTTTGCCCAATTTTTGATTGGATTGTTTATCTTCCTTTTGTTAAGTTGTATGAGTTCCCTGTAAATACTGGATATTAACCCCTTATCGGTGATATCATTGGCAAATATGTTCTCCCATGCAGTGGGCTTTCTTGTTGTTTTGTTGATGGTTTTCTTTGCTGTGCAAAAGCTTTTTTTTTTGATGTAGTCCCATTTGTTTATTTTCTCTTTAGCTTCCATTGCACTGGGAGCAGTATCAGTGAAGAAATTCCTTCGACACATGTTTGCGATTTTGCTGCCTGTGTATTCCTCTAGTATTTTTATGGTTTCCCATCTTATGTTTAAGTCCTTCATCCAATTTGAGTTTATTTTTGTGTACAGTGTGAGTTGGTGGTCCAGTTTCATATTTTTGTATGTATCTGTCCAATTTTCCCACCACCATTTATTGAAGAGACTGTCTTGACTCCATTGCACACTTTTCCCTCCTTTATCGAATATTAATTGGGCATAGTGGTTTGGGTCAATTTCTGGGTTCTCTATTCTATTCCATTGATTTATATGTTTGTTCTTTTGCCAGTACCAAGCTGTTTTAAGAACAGTGGCCTTATAATACAGCTTGATATCTGGTATTGCGATCCCACCTACTTTGTTCTTCTTTCTCAGGATTGCTGCAGCTATTTGAGGTCTTTTTTTATTCCAGATGAATTTTTGGAGTGTTTGTTCTAGGTCTGTGAAATATGCTGTTGGTATTTTAATGGGGATTACATTGAATGTATAGATTGCTTTGGGAAGTATGGACATTTTGATGATATTGATCCTACCAATCCATGAACACGGTATGTTCTTCCATCTGTTTATGTTTTCCTCTATCTCTTTTTTCAGTGACCTGTGGTTTTTCGCATATAAGTCTTTTACCTCCTTCATTAAGTTTATTCCTAGGTATCTTAATTTTTTTGGTGCAATGGTAAATGGGATTGTTTTTTTAACCTCTCTTTCTGTAAGTTCACTATTAGTGTAAAGAAGTGCCATAGATTTCTTGGCATTAATTTTGTATCTTGCAACATTGCCGAATTCATTTATTAAGTCTAATAATTTTTTTGTTTAAATATATTTTATTGATTTCTTACAGAGCGTAAGGGATAGGAACAGAGAGTTAGAAACATTGATGGGAGAGAAACATCAATCAGCTGCCTCTTGCACACCCCCCACTGGGGGTGAGCCCGCAACCAAGGTACACGCCCCTGACTGGAATCGAACCCGAGACCTTTCAGTCCCCAGGCCGACAATCTATCCACTGAGCCAAACCTGCCAGGGCAAGTCTAATAATTTTTTGATGGAATCTTTAGGGTTTTCTATGTACAGTATCATGTCGTCTGCAAATAAGGACAGTTTTACTTCTTCTTTTCCAATTTGGATGCCTTTTATTTCTTCTTCTTGCCTGATCGCATTGGCTAGCACTTCCAGTACTATGTTGAACAGGAGTGGTGAAAGGGGGCATCCCTGTCTTGTTCCTGTTCTTAGGGGAGATGATTTTAGTTTTTTCCCATTGAGTATGAGGTTGGCTGTGGGTTTGTCATATATGGCTTTTATTATGTTGAGGAATGGTCGTTTTATTCCCACTTTGCTGAGAGTTTTTATCAAGAAAGGGTGTTGGATTTTGTCAAACGCTTTTTCTGCATCAATTGATATGACTATGTGATTTTTATCTCTCAACTTGTTTCTGTGATGTATCACATTTATTGATTTGCAGATATTATACCATCCTTGCATCCCTGTGATAATTCCTATTTGGTCATGGTGTATGATCTTTCTGATGTATTGCTGGATCCAATTTGCCAGAATTTTGTTGAGTATTTTGGCATCTATATTCATGAGGGATATTGGTCTATAATTTTCTTTCATTGTGTTGTCTTTATTTGGCTTTGGTATTAAGGTAATGCTGTCTTCATAGAATGAGCTGGGTTGTGTTCCTTCTTCTTGAATTTTTTGGAATAGTCTGAGGAGGATAGGTTTTAGTTCTTCCTTGAAAGTTTGATAAAACTCCCCTGTGAAGCTGTCTGGCCCTGGGCTTTTGTTTGCTGTGAGCTTTTTGATTACTGCTTCAATTTCTTCCATAGTTACTGGCCTATTGAGATTTTTAGAATCTTCCTGATTAAGTTTTGGAAGATTGTATTTTTCTAGGAATATGTCTATTTCCTCCAGGTTGTCTAGTTTGTTGGAGTAGAGTTGTTCATAGTATTTTTTAACAATTCTTTGAATTTCTGAGGGGTCTGTTGTTATTTCTCCTCTGTCACTTCTGATTTTGTTTATTTGGTTCCTCTCTCTTTGCTTCTTGGTGAGCCTGGCTAGCAGTTCATCAATCTTGTTTATCCTGTCAAAGAATCAGCTCTTGGTTTCATTGATTTTCCATATTGTTTTTTTGGTCTCTATGTCATTTATTTCTGCTCTGATCTTTATTATCTCCTTCCTTCTGCTCACTCTGGGCCTTCTTTGTTGTTCTCTTTCTAATTCTTTGAGTTGTAGAGTTAGGTTATTTACTATAATTTTTTCTTGTTTTTTGAGGTAGGCCTGTAGAGCTATAAACTTCCCTCTCAGGACTGCTTTCATTGTGTCCCATAGATTTTGAATTGTTGTGTTTTTGTTGTCATTAGTTTCCAGAGTATTTTTAATTTCTTCTTTGATCTCGTTGGTAACCCAATCATTATTTAGTAGCATGCTATTCAGCTTTCAATTGTTTGAGTTTTTTTGAATTATTTTTGTTGTAGAAATAATGACAGAAAACTTCCCCTACCTGGTGGAAGAAATAGACTTACAAATCCAGGAAGTGAAGATAACCCCAAACAAAAGGAATCAAAAGAGAACCACACCAAGACACATCGTAATTAAAATGTCAAAGACAAAGAGAGAATATGAAAAGCAGCAAGAGAAAAGCAGTTAGTTACTTACAAGGGAGCACCGATACGAGTGTCAGCTGATTTCTCAACAGAAACTTTGCAAGCCAGAAGGGAGTGGTAAGAAATACTCAAAGTGATGAATAGCAAGAACCTACAACCAAGATTACTTTACCCAGAAAAGCCATCATTCAGAATTGAAGGTTAGATAAAGAGCTTCACACACAAGAAAAGTTAAAGGAGTTCATCACCACCAAACCAGTATTATATGAAATGCTGAAAGGTATCCTTTGAGAAGAGGAAGAAGAAGAAAAAGTAAAGATAAAAATTATGAACAACAAATACATATTTATCAACAAGTGAATAAAAAAAATCAAGTGAATAAAAAAATCTGATGAACAGAATAAACTGGTGAATAGAATAGAATCAGGGGCATAGAAAGGGAGTGGACTGACAATTCTCAGGAGGAAAAGGGTGTTGGGGGTGCAGGAAGAGTCTGGACAAAACTTGTACACCTATGGATGAGGACAGTGCGGGGGGTAAGGACAGAGGGTGGAGTGGGAACTGGGAGGAGGGGAGCTATGGGGGAAAAAAGAGGAACAACTGTAATAATCTGAACAATAAAAAAATAAATTAAAAAACTTCCTAAAAAATTTAACTGCAGTTTCTAGCAAATTCGTGACAAACCTTATATCCATGGTTTTGAACTCTATATCTAGTAGTTTGCTTTCCTTCTTTTCTGTCATTTGTGACCTATTTCTTTGCCTCCACATTTTGGCTGCTTCCCTGAGTTGATAGAGTGGCTTTCTGTTCTAGGTGTCCTATAGGGCCCAGTGGCTCAGCCTCCCCAATTACCTGAGGTGGACACTCTTGGTGCATCCCTTTTTGGGATCTGTGCATGATCTTGTTGTGGTTAAGCCTTGATTGCTGTTGGTATCACTAGGTGGAATTGACCTCCAGGGCAATTGGCCGTGAGAATCAGCTGTGTCTATGGTGGGAGAACTTCTGTGCTGGTGACACCCTTATGGGGCAAGATTTGCTTCAGTGGGGCTTTGGTGTTCACTGAGTCTGCCCCCTGAGTGTGTCCCTTATGGATCTGAGGAGTTGTAATCTGGGTGGTCCCACTCTGACCACTGGGTACACTGGCTCTTGGCTCTCTAAGGAGGTGCTAATTTAGCCTCTGCCTGAGGCTACCCATCAGGAGCTATGGAGAGATCTACAGATTCCTCTTCTTTGTTTGGTGTTTTGAGGTGCCCAGATGAGGCCCAGCTGTGAAGCAGCGCAAGCTGCTGTCGGGCTTTGGAACTTCTTTTGGATGTCTGTGTCTCTCTGATCCAGCTGCACTTTGTTAGGTAGTTTTAAATTGTAAAGGCCCAGGCCATTCATATGGAAAAGCCTCTGCAGGCAGCTTGGGTGGGTCGGAGACTCAGGGAATCAATAGGGCAGAGCATACAGCTATGGCTGATCCTCAGCCCTGCCCTAAGAGGCCCTGGGTCTCAGTGTCCCTGGTAATCTATTCACCTCTGAGAGAAACTGCCCTCGAGTTCTGCCTGATGCCAGACAGTCCAGTTTCTCCCCGTGTGAGTCTGGATTCCCAGAGACTCACCTGGAACTGGAGTTCAGAGCAGGACGGAGCTTGTGTCTCCCTCCTGATTGAAAAAAACAATTGCTTCCTCAGTTGCCAGCCCTTTCCGCGAGCGTCTCCGTACCTCTGCACTTTACTTTTGCACCTCCTCTGAATCTCAGTGTGCTTGTCTCTTTCCTTCTAGGTTGTAGAATTTCCACTCAGCCAGGCTTCCTGTGGTTCTGGATGATGACCGTTTTGTCTCTTAGTTGTAGTTTTGAAGTAGTTGTGTGAGGCAGCAATTTCAGGTGTTTACATATGCCGCCATCTTGGTTTCTCCTAAAGATAAACTTAAAAAAAAAAAAACTTAAATGGTGAGGTGGGCAGAGATTTAGGATAAGAAGAATATTCAAAGACAGTGACTTGGGGATGAAGCAGGAGCTATTTTATGTGTCAGGCACTGTGCTGTGTGCTTGAATTTATAGACAAAAACACAAGATATTTGCTTTCAAAGAGTTTGCAGAGTACTGGGAAAATGACCACACAATTATAAGTCAATCTTTTTCATCTAGAGAAGAGAATAACATATGCAAGAAGACCATGTTGTCACATATGTCAGTATCTTCCTCACCATAAGTTTCGTGAGTTATTCTGTGTGTTCTCCAAGGGTTTACTTATTTTTTTCCATGACAGAGGTGTTCTTAGGAGCTGTAGATCCAAAATGTATAAATTGACAGCTTCCTCCCACATGCCCATATGAGGCCACAAGCCTGCAGCAAATCCATGTGTTTATACGTAAGTGCCTCCCACTGGCTTGTTCTATCCAGGGTTTTATTTCTGAGTAACTGCCACATATCTGGTCTCTCACCTCTTGCCTAACGTGGATTAACTTCCTATGCAACTGGGAGGAAGACTTTTCACTCCCTATGTTATCAAATGAAGGAACATCCTTGACTCCACTCTGCCTTCCAGCATCTGCTTCCAGAATCCCAGCAGATTTAACTTCTCATCCTCTGCTTATCTGAAAGAAAAAATAAGGCATGAAAATATTTTACATAGATTCTGATGTGATAATAGATTCAAATTCTACTTGAAGCAAAAAGGGAAAAGTGGTAAGCTTATTTTGTTTCTATATGTTGTAGTCAAAGTGTAAATGACATAAAATAAAATACATAGATAATAAAAACAAAACAACAAAACAAACAAACAAAAAAAGAAAATTACATTCCTCTTCTTAGATGGAGTATTAGAATATGTTGGAACAAAGATTTTTAAATCTTAGGTTAAAACACTTATTTCAAATTTTCCTCTAGCTTCTTATCTCCCAGTTCCTTTCTGGCTGGCATAGTGACTTGTTACAGAGTATGTTTAATGGACACCAGAGGGTTTTAGTAGTAGTTGGTAGCACATAAAACTAATACTAATAATAGTTTGGGAAAACTGATAATTTGGGGGAAGCATGTAGTCAGGAAATTACAAATCTTTTTGGTTTTGCCAAAATGACCTGAAAAAGTAACATTATATTAAGGCCAGGATCACTTCAATGGAAGATTGTGTATTTATCAGAGCTACTACAAGAAGTTTTTGGGTGAAGCTGTTACCTCTAGGGGAACAGTTTTTAAGAGCTGGGTTGTGAATATAAGAGAAAGCACGAACTAGTATTTTTTTTCTTCTCATGTGAAAACCCTCCAGTCAAGGGTCTTTACAAAATATTTGAAAGTATAATATACACAAAAGAGCCTCTATGCATTCATTTTGTTTGAGATCTCTGTGCTTCCTGGACTTGTATGTCTGTTTCCTTTACCAAGTTAGGAAAATAATGACAATTTCTGTCATTTTTTCAAATGTTTTCAATTTCTTGCTGTCTCTTCTCCTTCCAGCACCCCCATGATGTGAATGTTGGTATACTTGAAGTTGTCCCAGGGCTCCTTACACTATCCTCATTTTTTAAATTATTTTTTCCCTTTGCTGTTCTGATTGGGTGTTTTTTGCTTCCTTATGTTCCAAATTGTTGATTTGATTCTCAGCTTCATCTATCCTACTGTTTATTCCCTGTAAATTATTCTTTATTTTAGTTAGTGTAGCCTTCATTTTTAACTGGGTCTTTTAAAAATATATATATTTATATATTTATTGATTTCAGAGAAGAGGAGAGAGGAAGAGAGAGACAGAAACATCAATGATGAGAGAGAATATTGATCAGCTGCCTCCTGCAAGGCATGCACTAAGACTCAAGCCCACAACCTGAGCATGTGCCCCAACTGGGAATCAAACCGTTACCTCTTGGTTCATAGGTCGACACTCAACTGCTGAGCCACGCTGGGCTAACTGGCTCTTTTTCATGCTGTTGAGGTCTTCACTATATTCCTTGAGCATCCTTAATATAACCAGTGTTTTGAACTCTGCATCTAGTAGATTGCTTGTCTCCATTTTGGTAAGTTCCTTTTTTGGAGTTTTGTTCTATTCTTTCATTTGGGACATGTTTCTTTGTCTCCTCATTTTGGCCACCTCCATGTGTTTGCTTTTACATATTCAGTAGAGCTGCTACATTTCCCAGGCTTAGTAGCCTGGCCCAATGTAGTAGGTGTCCTACAGGGTCCAGTGGCACAACTTCCCTGATCACCCCAGCTGGGAACTCAAGGTGCACCCTCATGTAGACTGTATACCCTCCTGTTGTAGTTGAGCCTTGATTGCTGTTGGCACATCAATGGGAGGGATCAACTTATCCCAAGCTGATCAGCTGCAAGGACTGGCTGTGGTCAATGACCACCAACCTCCAACCACTTTGGAAGATCAGCTATGACAGAGACTCACCACCACACAGTGTAGGACTTACTTACGCAGGGCTCTAGTACCCACTGAGTCTGTCCTTCAGTGTGTCACTTATGGAGGTGATGCTTCAAAGTGGTCTGAAGCTGTCTGAGATATGGTACCTGGCTCTGGGTCCTCCCACAAGGTACAGGCCAAGGTCAGACTTCACCTGTATTCTGCCCGGAACCACCTGGCATAAATTACAAAGCAATCTGCAGATGGCTGCTTCTTGCGCTGGGCTTAGAGCTGCCCAGGCAAGACCAAGCTGTGAACCAAGACTGGCTGCTGCTAGTGCCAGACATAGGGCCACTTAGCTAGATTTATGGGGCTCACTAAGGCCAGGTGCTGCTCATTTGAGAGATTTTAGGAAAATCTGAAGCCTGAGCCAAGATAGTCCATTCCTATGTTAAAACCACTGGAAACATCTTGGGTGGGCCCAAACGTTGGGTGGGGCAGGGCCTCAGGGAGTCACAATGGTGGGAAAACAGTGTGAGCCAAGTTGACGGAGTCTCAGATATGGCACCTGTCTGCTGGCTCTCTGGGGGGAGGGCTCATCAAAGGAACAATGACCTCTGTCATTACTTTTGTCTGGGAGAAAGTTGCCCCTCCAGCTCTTGCCCTGATACCAAGCAATTTAGTTCTTCCCCATATGTCTCTGGTGTCTTTCAAGCTGCTGTCCCCATGCTGGAGTTCAGGGGGAGTGAATCTGAGTAACTCCGTGCACAGGCCCTTTAAGGGGAATTGCCTGGGACTCCAGCTACCTCAACCTTAATTCCTGTTGATTTTTACAGCCAGATGTATGGGGATTTCTCTTCCCTGGGACTGGAATCCTGGGCTGGGGGGGTGTGGCATGAGACTGGGATCCCTTGCTCTTCAGGGGGGACCTCTACAGCCAAGGTATGCCTCCTGATTTTTATCTGCCACATGTGGGTGTGGGACCATCCCTTCCACCCCTTCACCCTTCCACCCCTCCTGCCAGTCTTGATGTGGCTTCTTCTTTAATTTCATAATTGTAGGACTTTCATTCAGCTTGATTTCAGACGGTTCTGAATGATGGTTGTTCTGTAGTGTAGTTGTAATTTTGATGTGGTTATGCAAGGAGGTGAGCATCACACTTACCTACGCCACCATCTTGGTGGGAAGTCTCCATGTATTTTGTATTAAGGGTAAATCTCCCTACACAGCTCAAATTATCCCAAGTGCTGTGTAAATTCAGCCATGTGCTCTCACCCCTTATGATCCTGATATGATCAGCATTGCTGGAGTAAATATCACAGTCCTGAAGATTGGAGCTACTGCAAAAATAGCATTCCCAAGCTCAGCTGGTTTTGCTGTACTGTTCTGAAGACTTTTACTTATCTGTTGTCAACTCTTTCTCGCTCTCCTGTTTACCTCTTCTGAGAACTTGCCATTTTTCTTAAGTCTTCCACTGGTGCCTTCTTACTGTCTTGTGAACCTGTCTTCTACTTCAGAGAACACACCGGTCATTGAGCAAGAAATTTTGTCTCTCTACTTCAAAGATAGATAACTAATAGTGACCCCCATCTTTATACTTTTCTCTTCAGGCTCAGGCCTTCCTTTCTAAGGTTCACTCTTCTACCATTTTTTTCTTACTTAAAGCAATGAATTTGATGGTTTAAAAAAATGATACAGGCTTATGAAAAGTTAAACAATATAAGAAATAAGAAAAAGCGCACTTTATCTTTGCTCTTGATGGTCTCCTCTCTATTTCTCCATGACCTTGTTTCATCAGCTATCGTTTTCTTTTGTATATTCATTCTTTTCCTATCTATTACTTCCTTCTTTCTTATTGACAAATATACTCACATCCTCAATCCAGAAACAAACATTCTGCCTATTCTAAAACTATAATTGCCCTCTTTTTTTTCACTCTGATTTTTTGGATAAATTTGTCAAAACATTGACACTGCCCTTCCTTACCTCCCATTTGTTCTCTTCTCAACACACTACAAGATGTCTTCTACCTCTCCTACTCTAACAAAGGAGACTTCAAGTAGGTCAGTACTGCTGCTTACTTCTCTGACTTTGCTGATCTTTGGACAGCACTGAGAAGTAGCAAGTGGCAAGTGACTGAAAATGAGGATAAGGAGGGTAAGGGCTAGGACTTCTGGGGACTGCTATCCCCATCAGTGCTGTGGTTATTGGAAAAGAGCCCTGTAGGGCTTCAAATAGGTTTTTTTAAAAAAATATATATATATATATTTTTTTTTTACAGAGAGGAAGGGAGAGGGATAGAGAGTTAGAAACATCTATGAGAGAGAAACATCAATCAGCTGCTTCCTTCACATCCCTTACTGGGGATGTGCCCACAACCAAGGTACATACCCTTGACTGGAATCAAACCTGGGACCCTTCCCCTTCCATCTGCAAACTGACTATCCACTGAGCCAAACCGGTTAGGGCTCAAATAGATTTTAAGAAAATGTAATAGAATTTAATTTTAAGCAGATAACTATGGTGGATGAGAATAAAATGGGAATTGGCCAAGATTCAAGGCTGGGAGACAGGTGAGGATTCAATTGTTATACTATGTACAAGATGATGAGGGCTTGAACTAGGGAACTTGTAGGGTTGGAGAGGATAGATTCTAGATATCTTTAGAAGAGTAGAATAAAACATTAGTGAGAAGTAAGATATGTACATGTTGGTGGTGGTAGTGGATCAAGAGGATGACTTCCAGGTTTCTTGCTTGACCTGGAAAGAAAACAATACTACCAACAAAGATAGAGAATATAGGAGGAACAGGTTTGGTGGTCAGGGTGACAATAAGTTTAGTTTGAGACATGCTCAGGGACATTAAAAGAAGAGGTGTTCGTTAGGCAATGGGATATAAGAATTTGAAGCTCACAAGAGATATAAAGCAGAAAATAGATATTTAAGAACTATCAGTACTTAGGTAATATTTAAAAACATGGGAATGTATGGATTGCTTAGGGATATTATAACAAGGGGAATAGGTTAAGGTTGGTATCCAAGGGACTGTTTAGAGGTTGGGTTAAGGATAGCCCAGGAAGTAGATTTCTATCCTAACGGTCACACAGCTAGTTAGTAGCTATGCCTGAATTTGAACCTAAGAAGTCTGACTATAGACACAATGCTCTTAACCGTTGTGCTCTACTCCTTTCTTAAGCTTCTTTGCCATCTTATGTTCTCAGTTTCAGTTAATATCACCACCCCTCTGGTTTTCTCTCTCCCTCTCTTTTTAAAAAACAAGCTTTTGTTGATTTTAGAGGGAAGGGAAGGGAGAGGGATAGAGAGATAGAAACATTGACAAGAGAGAGACATAAATTGGCTGCCTTCTGCATGCCCCCACTGGGGATTGAGCCTACAACCTGGGCATGGTGCCCTGACTGTGAATCGAACTGGAGACTTCTTGGTTCATGGGTCAATGCTCAACCACTGAGCCACACCAGCTGGGCATCATTCCTCTGGATTTCTAAGCTAGCAAATTCACTGTCATCTCCTTGAATTATCCCTATTTATGACCCTGAAGAACATTACACACACTGTTATTTTACCTCTCCTCTAGACTATTTTTTTAAAAAAAGTTCTCACCTGAGGATATTTTTTCCATTGCTTTTCAGAGAGTGAAAGGAAGGGTGGGAAGGAGGGAGGGAGGGAGGGAGGGAGGGAGGGAGAGAGAGAGAGAGAGAGAGAGAGAGAGAGAGAGAGAGAGAGAGAGAGAGAAATACCGATATGAGGCACATCAATGGGTTGCCTCCCACAATCACCCTGACCAGGGGGTAGGGAGCAAGCCCACAATCCAGGTATGTGCCCTTGACCAGGAATAGGACCCTTCCATGCATAGGCTGATGCTCTAACCAGCAAGTGACACAGGCTAGGGCTCTAACCTCTTTTTAATTTAAAACCCTTATCTATTCTTACTACAATAGCCACCTCCGTGGTCTTCCTCCCTCCTATCTCTTCCCCATTCCAGTTTTCTTCTACACTTTGCTGTCCTTACTATCATTTGTTTGCTTAAAAGTCTCTGTTGGGGTTGCTAAAAAAGTTAATCTCTCTCTCTCTCTCTCTCTCTCTCTCTCTCTCTCACTCACTGGGTTCTGGGTTCTGTGACAGGGGAGAAGCTCCCCTGCGCCCATGTGGCTTATGGTCATGTGGGACTTCACACATGGACTAATGGACTTTAATTAGCTAGGATGCTGAGCTATGCCAAGCTACAACATAGAACAGAAGCTCTGGACACTGGCCTGCTTTTGGCTGTCCTGGAATCCCAGCTGCACCTTTTCCAGGACTGAAAAAGGGGCATGAGACTTTGGAACCTGAGACAAAGAAGCTTCACCAGTAACCTGCTTTGGGCCCCCTTCCTGAGGCCCCTTGCACAGGAAGTCCATCTATCCCTCAATAAACTTTGCCTCCATTTGAAAAAAGTTAAACACAGAATTACTATATGACTTAGCAGTTCCACTCCTAGGTATACATCCAAGAGAATTAAAAGCAGGTTTTCAAATGGAAACTTGTACAGGAATGCTCATAGAAGCATTATTCATAATATCCAAATGGTAAAAGCAACCCAAATGCCAATCAACTGATGAATGTTTAAACAAAATGTGGTATATCCATACAATGCAATACTGTTCAGCAGGAAAGGTGTGAATGAAGGGCTGATGCATACTACAACATGGATGAACTGAACATAATCCTAAGTGAAAGATGTAAATGTACTGTAAGCCACTGAATTGTACACATGATGGGTAAAATGATAGATTTTTATCTTTTGTGAATTTTACCTCATTAAAAAAACTGTCGTTTTTCTGTTACAAGAAAAAGTTCAAATTCTTTAACTTGGCATACAAAGTCTCTAATGTCATAATATACATGCACCTCCTCTTACAAATATTCTAAACATATTCAATGTGCAACTTTCCTTTTGTATCTCTGTGTCTTTACATATGCTGTACCCTCTGCCTAGAATACTAGTATTATTCTATTCTTCTTATCAAACTTATATTCACTTTGGAAGATTCTGCTAAAATGTTACCTTCAATCATAGCTTTTCCTAGCTACCCTAGGCACACTTAGTTCCTCCTTGGTTTATGGTCCCACAGCACTTTATTTATATTTCTGTTCTAGCACTTAGCTTAATTGTTTTGTAACTAGTCAGTTAAACATATCTGTTTCCCATTTTATCAGTGAGTTTTAAACTTTTTTGAGGGCATAAATGATGAAAACTGTGAACTTTTTCTAGGCAAATGCACATACTAATAAATGCATATCATATATAGGGTGTCCTCAAAAATGTATACACACACTTTGAATAATTACAAAGGTGGTGTTTATTAAAATACATTTCATTTTTAAAATTGAGCTGTCAGCTATTAAAGTGTATTTACATTTTTGGGGTGAACATCTGTATTTACACAGTTTTCATATAATTTCATGGGGTCTATGAATCTCTCAAAGGGCATGCACAGACCCACACATATGTATTATAATCACTTAGAATGCTTGTTTAAAAAGCCAATTCCCATATCTCACCCCCAATTACTGAATCAGGATCTTTGGAGGTGAGTCCCAAAGATTTTTAACAATCCCCCTAGGTGATATTTTTATTTACTAGATGTTGAGAACCATTGTCTTAAGTTAAGGACCCCTGCAGGAGGCAGAGAGTTCTTGAGGACAAGGGTAGGTCTTATTGTTCTTTGGATTTTATTTTTTTTAATCTTTTGGATTTTCTTGACCCTAACATCTCATGTTATAATAGAGAACAGGACAAAAAAAGGATCATTTCCAGCTTTGGTGACAAGAAGTGGTGGCAATAGGAGATGGAAATGTTCTTACCCTTGGCAAATAAGTAGGTTTTCAGTAGACTGAGATAAGGTGGTGGAAAACACTATACACAGAAATTAGCAGAAGCTAGGGTGAGAGGCTAGGAGGTGGTGCAATGTGTATCGATAGGACTAGTAGGATAATAAGAAGTGCATCTGGAGAAGAGGTTTATTCAGTCATTAAATAGCAATTGCCTTCTTACTATATGTACAAGACACTATGTGACACCTTGAGGATAAAACTGAGTAAGACATGGCTTCTGTTCTTAAGAAATAAGGAAAGTCTTTACTAAGTGCAGAAGCCTTCAGAGGGCATTTCAGGAAAATATTAGATTACCCAGGCATGCTGTGGTTAAGCAGCATGGCCCAATCTTGCAACTGAAAATAGACTGGTATAGCTGAACTATAGAGATAGAATAATGAATTGATAGAAGATAAAATTGGATAGGCAGGCAGGTGTCAGAGCATAAATGGGCCTTGTATGTCAAACTGTATTGTATAATTGGTAGCCATTGAAGTGTTTTAAAAAGGGAACGTGAACAGCTAGTTACAGTGTGAAAAATAGGCTGGGTAGCGAAAAGACCAGTGGAATAGAGACTAGTTTAGAAGGCTATTGGAAATATCTCAAGGGAGAAGTGAAGTCTAAACAAAGAGAGGAAGTGATAGATTCAGAGAGGTGTTTCTGCAGAATAGGTAGGCCTTTGCTGACTTAGTGACTATGGTGAGTAAAAGAGGAGTTAAGAACGGCTCAAAGCCTTAAAGAGCCCTGGTTTAGGAACCTAGCTCAATGGTGAGATCATTATCTAAGAATGAGATTATTGACAGTTAAACAAGTTTGGAGAGTAGTTACTGTGATGTAATTATGGCTAACATTTACTGAGAGCCCACTGTGTGGCAGGTACTATGCTAAGTGCTTTATGTGTGCTTATTCATTTAATTCTCACAACCTTAAATGAGGTAGGTATTACTATAATCCCCATTTTTATCATGGTATTTAAGAAGTGGGCAGTAAATGAGGAGCCAGTGGAGACTGAGATTAGGTTCACTAAATATTATCAATTTTGTTCTTGTTAATTTATATACTCATCAGTTTAAGAAAGTACTTGTTTGAGTTCTTTATGCCTAGTGCTATGCGAGGTGCTTTGGGTGTTATCTACAGTGTGAGATACTTTGTGTGCTTAAGATTACAGTAATCGAAAAAAGCATCACTGAAGAGTTAGACTAGGGTTGGTTATTAAAGAAGAGGAGGATTAATATACAGAGAGAGGTGATTGGAAGGCATTCTAAAAGAAAACAGTATGAAAAAAAAGTATGGAGATGGGAATGTGCCTGGTATGATCCACGAAGAGTGAGGAAGGAATTGGTGTAACTGTAGTGGCAGTTAAAGGTGCGAGAGTAACAGGAAATAGGTAGTATTGTGTGGGTAGAAGGAGGGCAGAAAATAGAACACTTTAAAAACCAAGCTGAAGCATATTGACTTGATGCAGCTAGAGTACTGTTGAGGTTTTTTGAGCAGGAGAGTAGCCTGATGAAAACTGTGCTTTAGGAAGATTTTTCTGACAGCTGTGTATCAGATATACTGGGAAACAATAAAGGGAGACCAGCTAGGAATCTGTCATAGTAATCCATTTGTGAAGCAATGAGATCCTGGATTGTAGTGGCCCCAATAGCACTGAAGAAGGATGTGTAAATGAAACACATTATAATGAAACTAGAGGCCTGGTGCACAAAAATTTGTGCACTCAGGGGGTCCCTCAGCCCAGCCTGTGCCCTCTTGCAGTTTGGGATGTCCACCTGCTGGCTTAGGCCTGCTCCCTGGGGAATCAGGACTAAGCTGGCAGTCAGACATCCCTCAGGAGCACACTGACCCCCTGAAGGCAGCTCCTGCATTGAGCATCTGCCCCCTGGTGGTCAGTGTGTGTCACAGTGACCAGTCATTCCCAGTCGTTCTGTTGTTAGGGTCAATTTGCATATTACCCTTTTATTATATAGGATAGAGGTCTGGTGCATGGGTTGGGGCCGGCTGGTTTGCCCTGCAGGGTGTCCTGGATCAAGGTGGGGTTCTCGCTGGGGTGCCTGGCCAGCCTGGGTGAGTGGCTGATGGCTATTTGCAGGCTGACCAAGCCCCCCATCAGGGATCCTCACCCCATGGGTGTTTGGCCAGCCTGGGTGAAGGGTTGAGGACCATTTTCAGGCTGGTCACAACCCCTTCAGGGTTGAGGTCCCTACTGGGGTGCATGGCCAACCTGGGTGAGGGGCAGAGGGCTGTTTTCAGGCTGCCCACAGCCCCGTCAGGATGGGGGTCCCACTGGGGTGCCTGGCCAGCCTGGGTGAGGGGCTGATGGCTGTTTGCAGGCTGGCCAAGCCCCTCAGTAGGTACCCTCACCCCATGGGGGTGTGGCCAGCCTGGGTGAGTGGCTAAGGGCTTTCAGGCTGCCCACAGCCTCTTCAGGGTGGGGTTCCCACTGGGGTGACTGGCCAGCCTGTGTGAGGGGCTGAGGGCTGTTTTCAGGCTGGTCACAGCCCCTTCAGGGTGGAGTTCCCACTGGGGTGCCTGGCCAGCCTGTGTGAGGGGCTGAGGGCTGTTTTCAGGCTGACCACAGCTGCAGGCTAGAAGCAGGTATCTGGGATTTATTTAACTTCTATAATTGAAACTTTGTAGCCTTGATCCCACTCTAAGCCTAGGTTGCCCCTGGCAACCCAAGGTCCCAGCCCCTCCTTGAGCAGAGGCCATGCTGACTGGAAGCAGGTATTGGAGGTTTGTTTATCTTCTATAATTGAAACTTTGTAGGCTTGAGTAGAGCTCAGGGCCTGCAGGGCAGGCTGGAAGCATGGCTTCCTCCATTGCCCAGGGCAACTCCAGCTCCATGGCTGCCACCATCTTAGCAGAGTTAATTTGCATGCTTGCTCCTGATTGGTTGGTGGGCGTGGCTTGTGGGTGTACTAGAGGTATGGTCAATTTGCATGTTTCTCTTTTATTAGATTAGATAAATGAGAGATCTGTTTTTGAGCCTGTATCCAAAGATGAGGCCAAGACTTT